>PVLA01002543.1:0-262982 GCA_004027455.1 Hydrochoerus hydrochaeris | reverse complement strand
AAATGTAGTCTCAAAATATATCTATATTCATACCTGACAAAGGACAAGTGATAACAAGTTAAGATGCCCAGAATTTCGGGAAGCAAATCTCCCTTTATAATGAAGTCAAGGATTTCTCCATTTCTCTACAATGGCATTTCAACAGCTTTACTGCTTTTTTTTTATATACAGAATTATGAAAGTCATAACAAACCAGAAAACACTTCATTCGTTAGCGCACCCTCAGGAACTTGGCTTAGCATCAGTGGACTAAGCTTTGTTAATGAGTGATGAATCACTAGGCTCCCTATTTGCTGATATGAAGAAAACTGTCACTGCACCTTTGCTATTTGCATCTTTTGTAACATACTTGGCAAATACCCACGGCTCACAGTGTGCTGCTTTTGAACTCAATGCGGCGCCCTTTTCCATCCATGCCGCGTCCTAGTCCATCCACGCCTTGTGACAGGGTCCATGGGTGGAGGGGAGCGCTTCGGGGAGTCACTTCTCCGGGAGGGGGACACTGCATGTGGGAGTTGGGCGCGGGGATCTTGGAATGTTTTGTACTGATAATTGTAATTTGTGTAATTTACATACATATATTTTCATGTAATACTCAGTATGAAATCGAAAGTGGAAACTCCGGAGGAGTTGCTGGAGGCCCTCTAGATAACCCCTTTGTGAAAACTAATTGTGAAATTTTGCCTTCTGTGAGTAGTGTGAGAGAGTTTATACAAAAGCTTTAATGAAAGAGCTCATGGAGGAGGATTTACAAAATTCCTGTGAGACAACTGCCCTGAGACACTGGACAGGCAGCCAGAGACGGGCAACTAGGACACATATGTTACACCACCGGCCGCCTAAGACAGGCACAGGACCACTTGCTGTCCTGCAGGCCCATGACGGGTAAGGCCTGGTTGGGTTCATATGAAGAGTCCTTGACCCAAGACAGGCACTATCCTCACAGGGCCTGCCATACTCCCATAAGTGATAAGGGAAAAAATGTAGGGAGCGGCATGATAGCTTCACAGCTGCCGCTCCATCTCTCCCTCCTGTGGGCATCCAGGTGTGTCGGCTTACATTTTCCAAGCTAATTAAGTAACAAGATTAAAGTGTTACAAAGGTGAAAAAAGTTAGCAAATATATACTCCAGCTTCTAAAAAATAAAAGAGATTCAGATTCACTCACAGACGGGTGTGCAGTGTCTTCTGTCTCTCACTCGCCGACTCCCTGACCACCTTTGGGACCCCTGAGCCCTGCCGCAGCTGGACTCTGGCAACTCAAGCCAGCAGATGAGTTACACCTGCCTTGTCCAGTATTCACTCCGGCCCTTTACTGATTCTTGTTCCTAAACAGCAGTCCCATCAGCACGTCTTTCTGGTACACAAAGGAAGGTCGTGTTGTGCGTCAGGAATTTACCACGATCCCTAGCCTTCAGCACCCAGAACCTAGGTGAGTCCCGGAGGCTCTACACCTGCCTCTAATTTAATCACCTACTGTGACTGTGGATCAACACCAAAATAACTCAAGAAGTCTTCAGCTGCCAGGCGGGGAAAAAAACGGAATTCTTAAAAAGGAAGCTTACTAGGAGAATCCAACAACTCTGACATATCTCAAAAAAAAAAAAGGAATGAAAGAGCTATTTTTCAAGTGATTAACATTGATTAATTCACAACTAAAAGGATCATTTGCATAATTTTAGAATATATAATTGACTCATGATTTGTCTGAGCTCTTCAGACACAGAGTTTCATTTTTCAATTTTTTTTCTCATCCCTGAATCAATATACTATTTACACCTGAACTCATGGGGTGGGGCTGAACCGCGGTGGTCAGGCACATTGTTGGGTAGGAGCCTGGACAGGACTGAGGGTAGATAAAGATTTGGGGTCACAAATCACAGTTCTTACCTTGACATGACCACCTACCATGTAATTTTGGACAAGTCATTTACTGTTCCCAGCACTTTCTTCCCTTGTCTGTAGATTAAGGCTAACATTCAAGCTTTAGAAAGTTTGTAATTATTAAATGACATCATATAGGCCACATGTTCAGCCTGTGATTACACCCATCAGCCATTTCTGCTACAATGATCTTCATGCTGATAGTAAGATTCAACGTGCTCACCAATGACTTCATGTAGGTGTCAAGTTCATGCTGAATTTGCAGAGCAATAATGTTCTGTTCAGTGGGACAAATGGTAGACCACACAGGTTTGAGCTGTGAGACTGGAATGGCAGCTGAAGATCTGTCTCTGTTTAGTGTTTTTTAAAAATCATTACAGTAAAAGACAGTGCCATGAATTCTTCTCAAAATTCTACCCAACTCTGAACACATTTATCCATTGTTCTTATCATTTCCTCTTCCATGAGCATCTTCATTTGGGCTATTCTGGCTGCCTTGGTGTCCTGCATTAATTCAAAACAAGTACTGTGCATGGTGATTTTGACCTTGGGAAGAGACAGAGGTTACACACTGTCTGATCCCATACATGAAGATGGATAAAGACATGATGCTTTGAGGGGCCTCCCTTTGATGCTTGGCAGCCGCTCTCACTGCATTTTTAATCATACCTCACAATTGCACTCACAAAAGGACCCTTCCTGTAGTGCTTGGTCAAGTGACCAGAACAACAGGGTAAGTGCATTTGAAATGAATGGCAGTATTTTGAGGCAGTTAGTGGCAGCACATCTTTTACTATAATGTTTTAAATTATTTAAATACATACTGTATTTTTATCAGCCCTCATATGACTTCATGTTTATTTAACAATGATTTTTGTATAGCTATATCTGTGTAAGTTAAGTGTAAAACCAACCTTGCATGGTGAGGAAAGTGGATAAACAGAGTCAAACAAAGTCACACAGAGCTGTCAAACAGAAATCAGAAAAAGAAGGTAGCCGAAAGCTGAAACTTCAGCACGAATTCCAGGAATATCATATCTAGCAATAATACAGGTGTACTTAATAAGAGCTAACAATGGTTGTCTATACATGGAGTTCTAAAACATCTGATTTGAGGGGCTGTACTGGTCAGATTTCTCACTGCTGGGGCAAAATACATGACACCTACAGCTTAAAGGAGCAGAGGTTGCCTTTGCCTCAGAGGTGCAGAGGGTTCAGTCCACGGTCAGCTGGCTCCAAGGCAGGAGCATCACTGTGGAGGGTGGCAGGGAGCAAAAGTGTCCACATCATAACTGCTGGGAAGCACAGCACAGGAAACAAAGCAGGTACAATCCCCAAGTCACACCTCCACGACCCACCAGACCTAACCAGAGGTGTGCATTTTACCCTGCACTTCAACCTTCTAGGCAGATTGTCAGGTTGACAATCAAGGTTAATTATCACAGGAACTGTTTATAAGAAAAAGGGCACAAAAATATAGTTTAAAAAATCAAAACCTAAACACCACTGCTTAGGTACAGCCTTGAAAGTTGTTCATGCAATTGAGTGTCCTGAAACATAAATGTTAACATCTTCTTGAAAAACTCAGTTTTTAGTATAGCTGATTACCATGAATCCTACAGTCAAATAGTTACACACACACACACATGCGCACACACACACACAGATGCTGTGGTAAACTGATACAAATCTGACCGCTTCAGTCCAAATCCTGGCTCCACTCTATAGGTTATGTCAATTTGGGCAAGTTTCTTCCTTTTCCTTCCCCTGTTTGGTTCTACTTCCTTATTTCACAGCCTTGGTAACTACGTGTAATAGTGTTGAAAACAAATGAGGTGTCTACAGGGTAAGTGCTAAGTAAATTCCATTGCCACAGTAATTATTATTAATACTTTTATCACCATTTTACTTATAAATGGTGCCAATTATGAATCATGACTACCATTCTACATAGAGAATAATTAAAACCTGATTCTGTTCCCAGTTTTTCTGATTACACAATCCTTGTTCCTAATCACTGTGCAATACTGTCTTGTCTTCAAAAATCAGAATCAAAGAAGACTTTCTGACACTATGGAAAGCTTTGAAGAGTCCTGGGGAATCTATAGCTCTTTTAGCATGCTGTTGTTAATGTGTATATGGTTTTAAAGAAGAACTAGTCCTAGAAAAGGAAGAAAATGTCAATGTAAACTTCCAATTCATAACCAAGGCCACCTGCAAAGAAAAACCAAACTGTAACCCTGGTGACTGAAAATTTAAATAATGCACTTCCACTGAGGATATTTTCTTGGCTCTCGGTGTATTCATAAATTTCAGTGATATCCAGGGTGCAACTTCTTAAGCATTTGTTTTCATTAAGAAAAATCAATCTTAGTTCTAAATATGCTTTCTTAGAAAATCAGGCTTAAATACTTCCAACTTATGAAAACAGAAAATGTAAGATGTCTCCCACTTGTCAGTGGAGCAGAGAAACCCTGAGAACGTCTCTGGCAGCTGTATGATGAAGACTCGACCCAGGTAAAACCTCATACACAGAATTTTGTGTTCTCAAGCTTCCAAACTGTCAAATGGACTAAAGGTAAATATAAGTTTGTAAATGTATGAGTCCTACCAGGAAGGAAGGAAGGAAGGAAGGAAGGAAGGAAGGAAGGAAGGAAGGAAGGAAGGAAGGAGTAAAGTTCACAGAGTGGGGAACCTTTCACTGCATCTGTGACATTTATAACAGACAGCCCAAGCTTATCTTGGAACTACAGGTTAAATTGGTTCAAAGACGTACAATTTATTTGATTTGTTTCTGTACATAAACTAACCTTAATTCTGAAGATGACATTTTTGAATGCACTGACCACATCACACAATTGTTACGATATTTGTCATGAAAAGAACTACCACGAAACCTTAAGAAATACTCAGCGCAAGGTCAGGCTTCTTCCAGTCTGGGAGAGGTTACCTGAGAAGGCAGATGACGTTAGATCCAGACCTTCTGATGGGCCACCCACCACACTCAGCAACCCGCACCCTCTCACAGCTACATGAATTGATGGAGTTACATGCTGTTTTCCCCGCCGGTTTTGTTAGTCCCATAATGGAAATCATAATAGATTAATTCCATGGATTATTCTAAGAATTACATCAATTAATTCCTGTAAAGTGCTTAGAACAGTAGCTGGCACATGGGTGAACTCTCAATAATTACAAATTTGACTCCAGTAACAATAGGTTAAGCCCTGATAAGCCCATCACAAATTGAACATACATTGACAATGAATTTAATTAATCCTACCTACCAAACAACTTGGCTTAGCAAGATAGTGTATCGCGGAGTATTCCCACATAACGGTATAGCTGATTGGGAATTGTGTCTTGTTACCACTGTCCAGCATCATGAAAAAGTATTACATTTCATATTAGTGGTCTAGAAAGAGATCTAAATTCAAAATAAACTTTCTTCTGGATGCATGTTGCTTTTGCACCATTATAAAGCGAAAAAATCATAAGTTGAACAATCATTAAGTTGGGGACTGTCTGCATATACTGTACAATGTCTCACTACTTCAAATCCATTGTTCTACTGTGAACCAACCTAAAACTAACAAATAAAATGGAGTCATCTGACCAAAACCTCATGTATTTTCCCTAGATGGACCTGACATCCATGTAATTCCATGCTCTTCTTGGTTCTTGGACCTGAGACCCACTTTTCTTTCCCTTTTCTTTGATACCACATGTATTTCCTGATCTTGGTTTCTAGATCAATTACAGTTTCATATTCTTTTTCTGATCTTGGATTCTCCCAAAGTCTCTTGAGCAGTTTCAGTAGCACAAACCCGAAGATGACCTCCTAGGTGTCCTGAGAAGTCCTTATGGGTCTCTTTCCATCTGTTCACACCAGCTGACAAGAGCATGAAGTAACTGCAACTCATCACACTGCTGGGCAGAAAGTAAAACAGCCCAGGCACTTTTGAAAACAACTTTTCAGTTTCTTAGAAACTTAGAATATAAATCTACTATATGCATGCAAATCAATACAAAAGCTAGTGCCTCAGTGTATATTGCAGATTTATTTGGAAAAATCCAAAACTGGTACCAACTATAATGTTAGAAATAATAAAATGAATTTACCAAACTTATAAGAGGTAAAGTCAACATACTGTATAATGTTCAGTAATATTGCCATGCAAATATGGAATTACTGCAGTATAAATTAAGAAAAGTAATCCCATTTACAATATCTACAGAAATACCAGAAATAAATTTAATCAAAGTAGAGAAAGATTTCTATAATGAAAATTATGAAATATTGATGAGCAAAATGGAAGACAATTAAGCAAGTGGAAAAATATCACCACATCCATGACTTTGAAGAACCAATATTTTTAAAATGTCCATCCCACCTGTGATGCCAATTTAATCAACCCAAGATATTACAACAGAATAATTCTGTGCATGTCTGGATGGGTGATGAGGGAGTCTCTTTGGGACTCCATCTGCTCCTTGGCTCCACCCTCTTTTGTGTTCTTCCTCTTTGCTCTACTTCCTGGATGCCAGGAACTGAGCTTCTTTGCTTAACCAGGCCCTTCTGCCATGATGTTCCTGCCTTGGAGCCAGCTGACCATGGACTGAAGCTGCTGAAACTGTGAGCCACACTACATGTCTCCTGTACACTGAGAATGTTTTTGCCCCAACAACAGGAATGCTAGCCGATATACTACCCAAAGCAATTTACAGGCTCCGTGACTATCAAAATACCAATGACATTCTTCTCAGAACTCAAAACAATCTAAAATTTATATGGAGCCATAAAATACACAAATAGCAAAAGGCTTTCTAAGCAAAAACAACAAAGAATGAAGCAATATGTTATATGACTTTGAAACATACTACAAAGCTATAGTCATCAAAATAGTATGTTATCTGCATTATAACAGAAATATAGACCCAAAAAACAGAATGAAAAGCTTACAAGTAAATTCAGACATCAAACCCAACTGACCCTCAATGATGTTACCAAGAAACATCAGTGGGTAAAGGAGAGTATTTTCAACAAATTGAACTGAAAAAATTAGACATCCATGTGCAGAATGAAACTAGACTTATCTGTTCCACCAGTAACAAAAATCAGTTCAAAATGGATGATAGACTTAAATGTCAGACCAGAAAGTATAAAACTACTAGGTACAAACAGAGGAAATTCTCCAGAATATTGGAATGAGCAATACAAAGCCAAAAATATACAGATGAGATATGTCAAACTAAACACCTCTGCACAGCAATGGAAAAATAGAGTATAGTCACAGCCTATAGAGAGAAAATATATGCAGGAACAACATTTGAAAAGGGTTGAAACCCAGAATACATGAAAAGCTCCAAAAGCCTAATAACCAAAAACTGAATAACCCAGTTCAAATGAAGAATTAATCTAAGCAGACCCTTCTAAACAACATACGAATACCCAATAGTATATGAAAGAAGGTTCCTCACCATTAATTATCAGGGAAACAGAAATCAAAACCACATTGAAATATCACCCTGACTTTAGTAAAATGACTGTTACCAGAAAGACTAAAAGGTAAGAAGAACTGCCAAGGATACAGAGAGAAAGAAATCCTAATTCATAGCCAATAAAAAGAAAGAGCATTAGAGCCACTATGGAAAGCAATATGACAATTCCTCAAAATATTAAAATATAACTACTATATGATTCATCAATCACAATTTTATGAGAATGTATGTAAAGGAAAATGTAAAGGAAATGAAATCAGTATGCTGAAGAGACCTCTCTACTCCAGCATTCACTGCAGTGCCATGTTCATGACAGCTAAGAAATAGAAAGTCTAAGTGTTCATGAACCAATGGATGGAGAATATATGAGATAGATATAGATATAGATACAGATACATAGACTTCCTGCTTTTTGTGATGCCTTCAGGCCATGTTTTTTATTCTCTTGTTCCTTTTCAACAGTCGAGATTTCTTCAGCTCTATCTTTGCAGTTCACTGCCTTATTCGAGCTTCTTTTATGGCCAAACTCACAATATTTTAAATCATCCTGCTGGACTCTTTGCTCTTGATTTGCAACATAAATCTGGCTACAAGTCCCCAACAATAGCCGTGCCATAGCTTCAACATTTGATTGCCGTGAAATTTCTTCTGCCATATTAATTAATCTGCTGCCCTTAACCTTAGTCTCAGGCAAAATCTCTGGACATGAGCAAAATGCTGACAAACTTTCCACCAAACCACAACACACACCATCTGGAGTCTAGCACCCAATGCAGTCCTTCTTCCTAGCAGAAACCTGCTGAGCCTAGTCTTTACTGGTTTTCTGGTCTTCTGAGCTCTGACCAAAATCTCCCATATAGACCAGCCTAAGATGTTCCAGGGCTACTCTTTTAGGCAACATCTCTGAACCTTTCCAAACTCTTTCCACAAGCCATTCCCAGAGGCACTTGAACCTCATGGTCAGATATAGTCACAGCAACGACCCCACTCCTCTAGTATCAAATTCTATCTTCATTACTTTTCTCTCATTTCTGGGACAAAATACCTAACACCCAAAATGCAGGAAGGAAAGGGGTTTTTAGCTTACAGTTTATGGAGGTTTCAGTCCATAATCGGCTGACTCCAAGGTAGGGTGGCATGGAACACACTTCAAGTCAGCATCTAGCAAAAGCAGCCAGAGCTAAAAGAAAGCCTCTCTCCTCCATTATATTATACACAGGCCACCCACTGGATGAGGATATTTACAAAGCAAGAACCCTGGTTGTCTGCTGAGTGTGTTAGTTAAACTTCTCAAGATGACACAATGTATCAACCATAACAGATATATATATATATATATATATATATATATATATATATATATATGATGGAACATGAAGTATCCATAGAAAACAAAACACTTTAATTTTTGATAACACGGATGGAATAGAGATCATTATGTTAGGTAGAACAAACTACACACAGGGAGGCAAACAGAGGAAGATTTCACTCATCTGTGTATGTTGAAAATGTCGACCTTACAGAAGAGTAGAATGATGGTTTCCAGAGACTGGGAGGGAGATTTGGAAAGGACTGTGAAGTCATAGTGTGGCTACAGATGTTGCATAACGGGTGTTGAATTTTCATGTTGTAGAATCAGAATAATATTGTGCTATTCATTCCAAACAGCTAGAAGAAAGGATTTTAAAAGTTTTTACCATAAAGAGACACCAAGTAAGGAGATAAATGTGTTTACCCTGATTGAAACATTGCTCAGTATAGTACATATATCAAAATATTACATGGTGCTACATTAACACATACAATTTTATATTTTTATGTATTAGTTAATATAAATTTTAAAAAAACAAAATGTTGCATAAATGAACTTGTTCTATGGTATATAGAGAATAGTAATCTGGAGAATGATTTGGAAAGTCCAATAAATTTTAACAATATGTTAAAAGAAATTTCTTGGAAGATGAAAATCAACAAGATTTGTCAATTTCCTATTTATGGCCAGGCTCCATGGTAGCAATGAAAACAACATGGACATGTGTGTGCATGAAAGAAAGCCACTGAGGAACAAAACAATGGAACAGAGAAAAATATTACTAATCTGGAAAGACACATACACATCATAGCGGGCAAAATGTAAAAAAAAAAAAAAAAAAAAATAGAAGGCTTGATTACCCAACCATGAAGTCAGGAAGAGTATACATCATTTCTGTGGTTTTTCCCATTCAAAATGATAGCTTTATACTTTTAATTCACTTTAGGTTTCTGTTGTTTTGTTCTGAAAGAATAAGTATCTTATGACAAAAGCTTATGTAATGGGAAAACAATGTTAAGAAACAACTCTAGTCTCATAGTGGCTTTTGTTATCAAAGTTCCATTGACTCTGAAGGATTGCTGAACTATGACTTAGTATCAGTGGAGTGTGATTATCCAATTTGCTAAGGTGCTACTGTCTTCTCTAATTCAGTAACTACATGGGATGATGTTTAGGAAAATGCCTGGGATTTAGATGTACACAGAAGTGATCATTTTAACTCTGAGGCTTACTGAGTAACCCTGCAAAAATTACTAATTCTGAATCCCATTCCTAACACTAGGATAATGCTTACATTCTGAAATATGTAAAATTCCAAGTTGAAAGCATAAAATGTACACCAGGTGTTGCCTTATCCAATACCTTACATTTTAATTTATGAATGTTTGTAGAGGGATTTTCATGTTGTACAATCAGAATAAAATCATTTTCAGAAATATTAGTGATGTCAGCATATGCAGTTACCTATATTCCCACCATGGGAGATCAATGAAAATTTAGGTTAATTTCTCATCTCTGATACTAAGAGGCTATGGCTTTCTTTCCTCACAATTAGAGAGAATGGTAAGAAAAGCAGTTCTTCCACTATTTATGAAGTTGCAAGACAGGAAGCAATGGCAGCTCCCAGTAGTAATGTGCCCGGCCTCTCAATCTGGCAGCCTGGAACTGGGATCGGTTTGATTGTGCAGTTATGCCATGACCCTAAGCAACGTCTACGCTTCAGCGCCTTCCTGCCTCATCTCTAAAATCCATCAGAAGATTGTCAGGGAGTCAAGGTTTTTAATATACATAAAGCATGAACAACTATGCCTGACAAAAATCAAATACTCAAAAATAAGTGCCAGTATCATTTTTTGTAGTGTTCTTAGCCTCAAGCTAGCAATTAGCCTTCATGTGAAGAGGCACATGATATCCTAGTCTTGATACTAGAACCGTTGATGCAAGTGGGAGATGGGAAAGTGCAGTAATTCCTTCTTCCAGTGCCATTTTTCTTTGGGGAAGAGAAAAAGCAAAACAGACTTTCAAAGAGCAAGCATGCTGGTGAATTCTGTTCCCTTTGGTATAACAGTATGGAAATTATATTCATTTACTTGTTTTTTTAGTTTGGAATTCATTATTGTGCTGTCACAAAGAACAAAGTTAAGGAAAAGGGCCCATGTACATGGTTTCACCTGGAATGAACAAGTGGGAGGAAGAAATGTGGATTTTCTATGTTTATAACAAAGCTAATTCATGGGGAGGGGTGAGGCAAAGCGGGGTGCTAGCTGAAGTTCCATTCTTTTACACCCCATTCCTGTCCATCGCCATGCCCTGCCAGTTTTTCTTCCAAATACCCTAAATACACCCTGCTCACAGTCTTGATGCAGCATCTCTGGTCTTCCCTGCCCTGCTTCCGTGGGTTTTCGTGGCACTGTGGCACTGACCCTCTCGTGATTCTTCCAGCCTGGTATCTGCCCAGCCTGAGTACACTGGCTGAGTGTAAAGGGACCTTCCTACCTTCTGTGAAGCCAGTGGCTGCCTGGGACTCTCAGAATAGAAACCGACAGCGCCGAAAGCTGTCTCTTGGGTGACCTGTGTTCTATCCCCAGATCTTCCCTCCAAAGCTGCACACTGCTGTCCCCAACTCCAGTTCCAGATCTTTGTACAAATGCACCTGTCAGGTACCCTTGGGTGCCGTGATCTACTTTCTTTATATTAGATTCAGCACTGGAACCCTCGTGTCCTGGTCCTCCCAGCTAGTCAAGCTGCTTGGAAAGAGGGCTCTTCTGTTTTATTTCTGCGTCTGCAGTGCCTAGAATCCACACCCATACCCACTGGTGTCCTCTCGGGGGCCAGCGGGCCGGCCTGACTGGGCCAGCTCAGCAGCGCCACTGAGGACCCGGCTTCTGCGGTCTACAGTGTCTTCTATCCTTTCACATGGACGTTTAACTTAATAATACAAAAACGGTTTGCGTATAGCTCAACATTAAGGATATTAAAATCCTTGTATATTATCTTAAAAGTTATATGAACATGTCTCACAAATCTCAAGGAGTCTGGCTCGTGGACTTACAAGTTACAGCTATTCTTAGCTAAGGGCTGTGCTGGAGCCATGAATTACCCCATGGAAATGGACATGTGAGTCCCAGCTGGGTTTGGAGATATAATATGCTTGTACATATTGCCAAAATATCTTCTTTACTGCTTTATCGATAAATGCCATAGTAGTTTGCTAGGCCTCCCCAGGGAAAACCAAGCAGAAAATGGAAATATTTGTCTACTCATGCACACACAAATCCAAGCACACACATTGTCTTAAAATTGCCAACAGTTTAATACATATATATATGTATAAATATAAAATCAAATTAATTGAATTAATTTTGTTCTAAAACTTTCCCATAGACCCATTTAGTTGGATGAGTTACTGGCTATACTTTAAATTTCTATTACTATAAAATCATTGCAGGAAGAAGGGAAGAGATTATATGAATATAGGTGTGAGTATATATATATATATGTGTGTATATATATTTTATATATATATTACGAGATAGATAAATTATACTGCTCTCTGTAACTTCAACAAAAAGAACAGTGTGTGCTTTCATTGTTTGATCATTTTTCTCACTTCTAAATCTTGTAGTGAACAACTTCTAAGATAACAATATGCAATATATTAACTAGTGTTAATTTGCTACTATTTTGAAATTCTGTATCATTTCTATCCTTTTGTTTTGAAATTTTAAAAAATTTAAAATTTTTAAAGAATCACTGCATCGAACAACCAGGAAATCCCAGATGCATGGCTTTGATGTTAAAGAATGTAGTTGCTTAATAATATCGAGTGAAAGACAGAAGTTTGGGTGTCACTGAAGTGCTAAATTAAACTCAACAATTGACTGTATGACAATAATTCAGATTGCGTGGGGAGAAATACACTGTTAGAAAACAAGAGATTTCTTTGGGAAAAAGGCTCCTGGGGGCCAGTGGGAGGGCGGTGATTTGGAGGGAAGCAGTGAGCCTCCCCTCTGCGCTCTCTCAGGAGACAAACACCCCACCCCTGCCTCTGCCCTGCAGCAATCTACCTCTCAGTCATGAGCACAAGAAGAGCACATCCTGCTTCTTCACTGGCTTATAAACAGTATCCTCTCACTGGCTTATAAACAGTATCCTCTCTGGTTTGAATGAATGGGTTTTATGAAGGAAGGAGAAGACATTCGTGACATTTAGCTCAAGGAAGCAAACATTCTAAGGGCCCAGAGCATCTTCTGCAGAGACAGAGTCAGCGCCAGGGAGCAAGGGGCCTCGTGATTGGAGACGCACTTCCCAGAATGAAGCACTGCGGGGTGAGTCTCAGGATCACCATCAGAAGAAAGCACAGGGACAGCCGTGCAGGATCTGCTCCCAGAGGCGCCTGCAGCACTGGTTATGCAAATACACTTAACAAGCTTGCGTGGTGCACAAAGGGATTCACTGGAACTAGAGTAACATATAGTGACTACTACTTGCCTAGATTGCTGAGAAGTTTCTTCTTCTCCCAAGGTCTTATCATATCTGGAGTGGTGTGTTAGAGCATGAAACATGGTTTCTAGCTTCTGGTTAGTAACACTGGACTGACAGGACAGAATCCAAGCGTGGGACAAAAGATGTGGAGAAGAAGGGAGAAAGGCCAAGGGAGAAAGATGGGCAAACTGGTGACTGAGGGTTAAGGTGGCCTGAACTTTGTCAGTACAGTTCCGACAGTGTATCACACAAAGTCCAGCAGCATGGGAAAAAACTTGAAAAGCAGATGTGGAGGGATTCGTTGTTGAAGATCAGAGGTGACACTCCGCAGGGTTAAATGTGCATGGATGTTTTCAGGCAGTAATAAGTCCGTCACCAGAAAGTGGGAAACCAGAGGTGGCTGATGGACCAGAGTTTGGAAAGGCGTTGACCATTCCTAGCCATAATTAAAACTCAAAATCTTAAGTTTTCAGTTTCTCAGCTCATATTTATTCCAGAGCACAGGTGGGTTGGCCTTTGTATGAGCGGTGCTTCAGGACTTAGGGAAGTTCTTTCTCTATACGTTTTGTTTGCATTTGTCCTCCTTTCCAGTACACAGGGGTCACAGTCACCATGGCAGCTGGCATAGTGAGGACTTCCTGATCTCCTTGCAATTGATTCCAATTTAGTTTAAATTAATCAGAGTCGGGATGGTGTTGTTTTCTTCTTTCTTAGGGACTATTACAAGATTGATCAGTTTCGCTTTTAATCTCTTAAAATCATACAGTGCATTTAGAGCCAGTAATGGATGAGCTTCCACTTCAAAGAAATGGGGAGAAACTTGCTGAAAACAGACAAGGTGATCATTAACCTTGATATGTCAGATTTGGTGGATTACAAACCAGTCAGATTAGTGGAGTGCAGGGTGAGCTTGGCTGCAAATGACTAACCTGCAGGCCCACAAGCGAGGCGGGAGACCCAGCCCAAGTGTGGATGGCACTGACCATGCCATGTGGTTCTCGCCTGGACAGAACAGAAGGGAAGAAGGCGGCACCCCCACCTCAGAAGGGCGTCAGTCTTTGAGATCAGCTTTGGACATCAGTCTCCAGTTTATTCTGCTGCAAACACAGAATGGCACTGTCAACTCTATAGTGCACTTGGAGGCCTCCGGCTTGACCTGGTGCTGCCACCCTGACACCTCTTGTTCTGTCTCCATCTCCTTGGGCAGAGCCAGGCTGGATCCTGCAGTTGTTCAGGCCACACAGGGTCCTGGCAGCCTCTCCAGCCTCTGCTCCTGTGAGCTGCTTAGGAAATCCGTTTGCATAATTGTACATGTATTTTCCTTTTATTCCATTCTTCTCGAGGACCCTAACTAATGTAGATAGCACTGGTCTGAAGTGCGCAGAACTCATATCTTAAAAAATGCTGCATCACCAGAGCAGGGGATTTAGCTCAGCAGCATAAGCACCTGCCTGGCAAGCACAAGGTCATGAGTTCGATCCCCGGCACAAAAAAAAAAAAAAAAAAAAGAAAAGTAAAAAAGAAAAAAAAATGCTGCATTATCATTCTCTAAAGAAACAGATTTGACAGATATGTAGATGATAGATAGATAATAGATATAGTTTTAGCTTTGCTTTAAATTAAACCAAGATCAATGTTTTCTAGTATTTCCCTATTACCTACCAAATTTAGTTGAAAGGTCTAATTGGTGTTTTCAGGTGATTCTGGAATCAGTTGGCCTCTCAGTCTACAAAATTAAATGGGTGTTCTGTGAGCTGAGCAGAAGAAGGGACCTCATGAGCAGAGAGTGGCTAAAGAAAGCAGAAAAGGAAGCAAAAGGTGAGTTGGTCTCTTCAAAGTTACTTTCCTTATAGAGGTAAGAAAATTGGGGGCAACTTCCTCGTCATGAAGGCTCAGGAAGCTTGGACTCTACAGATTCATGGGTAGTTCCCTGGAAGAATGGCTCATTTCCAAGTGCAGTCTGAGTGTGTGTCACTCACCTCAATGACTGATTCTGATTTCATTTGATTGGGTTTGTTCTAGTGCAGAACCTCAGTCTAAATCAATGGCTTCCCATAAATTTCATTTAATGATAGCGATCACCTTTGAAACACATACAAACACAAGCATGCACAAGTTCCAGGAGCCAACTCCAGGCCCACTGAACCAAAATCTTTATTATGAGCTTGCTGAGAAGCTTCAAAGTCTAAATACTAAACAAGTGATCAGATAATGCTGTGAGCTTGCAAATTTCGGGAATACCACAGCGTACACAACTACGTACACGCATGACCCAAGGCTTTCACACACTGCCAATAAACACGGAATCTAAACTTTATTAGTGACCACAGTCAGCTAATTTCTAACATGATCTCTGTTTATTGGTGCTAGAAACCAAAAGAAATAAAAATAAGAAGGAATGCTTTTCGCCATTTTTCTGATACTTGTCAATTGCTTTGTGGCCAATACTTACTTCTCAAATGTGTGAAGGTGCAGGGCTGCGTACGAAATGTTCAGCGATGCCCGGAGTCACCGGTGTGACTGGTTAAGGCAGAGCCTGCATGGGTAACAAGCGTTCCTAGGTAATTTTATCACTTTGACAAATGTCTCCTCTCTTGCTCTACTTTCTCTGTTTCCCTCAGCATTCTCCTCACAACACTTCCTTATCTTCACTGCTTTATTTCCCCCTCTATTTTCTCCACTTTTTCTAATTCTTCCTTACTCACCTCACTTGAAAAGAAAGGAAAGCGATGACAAACTGGGTAAGCAAAAGAAAAGCAGGGGTTCTCACTTGTAGGTATATACTAAAATCATGAGGAGCCTTCAATCCATCCCCAAGGAAGTAAAATTATCTTGCTGATTTCAGTACCCAAAACATATTTTCTTTTTAAATTCCCACAAAATTCTAATATACAGGAAGAGCTGAGAGCCCACAAACTCATATGGAAGCCCAGAGGTGTGTAGACAAGGAAATGGATGCCAGTGAGACCGAAAGCAAGGGAGGAAAGACGGAACTTGAAAGAGAAGGAAGAAAAGAGTTGACTCTGTGTGTGTGTGTGTGTGTGTGTGTGCGCGCATCACACATCTATTTATCAGTCTACCTATATAGAATGAAAACAGACCAAGAATCATTGCTGAGGGAAAAGAGAAAGAAACTGATGAAAATGACACTCCCTCCAAATCTGCTAAAACAATGCGCAGAGAATGTCAGCAGGGTGCAGATGAAAGCATTGTAGATGAATTACAAACAGGTGAAATGAAAGAGACAGTCAGTGTTTCTCACTCCAGGAATAATGCAGAGATTAGAGTCCATTCCTCTTAAGATCCAGAGAAAGAGCGAAAGTCAGAGTGCACCTAGAGATATGTTTATGAATGACCATGCGAAGAGCAAAAGGAAAAATAATAGGCAGGCAAGTGAATGCACTGAAACAATAAATCTTGAAGTCCTGAGAAGATAAGGACAAATCCAACCAATGTCAGGGACACCATTAAAGGTACGAAAAATCACTGCTGACTGTTTTAAGCCTAAGGGGCCTGGAGACAGGTCATAAAAGGTATATGTTACGCATAATCAGAAGTAGACACAAAAGAACACTTTAAACAAAACAAAAGAAGGCAAATTGAAAGGTTTGCATTGCCTGAGTGAAAAGGGATTAGAGATCCTTGGTTGGATACACAGAAAGACCGCTGCACAAACATCAGAGCTTTCCTTTGTTTCAACAACAGGGAGATGTGGAAACTGGTTGACATTACTAAGGATAAAATGATGGAGAAAGTATAATTGATACTGAAGATTTGCATCTAAATAACTGGAAAGTAAGAAAATGTCATTCTTTAAAAATGCAGTTAGGAGAAGCTACAAGTCAGATAAATAAAGTTACTTTGTCTTACAGGAAAGTGAGAGTAACATTGAATTCATTCACCTGAGGTAACTCTGTGGACAAACATTGACACTTCACTAGTGAAAGAGCCAGTGTGGGATGGTTCCGGCAGAATGTGATTGCCATTATGAATTAACCACGTCCTTTAATACAGTGAAACAATGGCACCCTGCAGATACACACTTTTGAGCTTAGGTTAAAACTTTCTTTTTCCTTGTCATCATCATCTCCCTGTCCTGCATTATAGTCTCATATTCCAGAGAGAAAGAATTTGTGACAGTTTGAAATATAGAAACGGTAACATGGCATGAGTTACATGGGTTTTGGTATGTATGCTGTAATTCTCATCTTCTGACTTTAGCAAGTTAAATACATATATAAGAAAAATGGTTAAAATCAGTACTACCTTGTTGGGAGACATACCATGGCTGCACAGTTTTATTTTTCCAAACATAACCATTTCTCTTGAGACATCACAATATTGAATGCTTAAGTCAGAGATTTCTTGTGAATTCTTTACCTACACAACACTCTCTCTTGGGCCATGTTCCTCATCTCTTTTGTTGTCTGGATTTCATAGCTAATCAGTTAATTTTTAGCTCAGATTTTTTTTAATTAAAAGAGAAAAAAAAGCAAAACAGAAAAAGGGGTAGAAACAATACAGAATTTCAGAAAAAAGAAGCAGTAAGAAATCACTAGTTGATAAATTACATATTGTCTTCTTAGACCCTACTTGTTAAAGTTACAAAATTAAAGCATACAAAGTGGACATTCAAACAGTGAGACTGCAAAGAATTTCAATGATCCAGTAACAATTTAGCAACATGGTTATCAATCCTACACACTCAAACATACATGCAGCCATATCCTCTAGAGCACTTTCTTTTCTTCTTTTTACTTTTCAAGTCCATTATCTGCTTAGTTATATACTGTTTCAGGTTGCTCAGTACCTTACTGACTTGTTTTGTTGTTGTTATATACTTTTAATCACCTTATATAATTCTGTTGCCTTGTTTTTGAGTTTCTCCTCATCCATGATCCATGGATCAGCTTTGGTGGAGTTGGGAGATTTTTGGAGGTATTTTGTTACTTTCTTATCTACTTTTTTTTTTCTGAAGGTAGCAAAATACAGCAGAACAAGACAGAACAAACCCATGCAATTGCAGTGTAGTAAAACTACCACAGAACCTCAGAGCAGGTCACCAGGACACGAGCAATGGGCTCAATAGTACAGCCCATTTTGTTCACATTAGCTGTTCTTTCAATCAGGTAGAGGAAAATAGAAGGAAATATCAACTTTTAAAAGCAGAATATTGAATAAAGAAGTACCAGTAATCAAAACTGAGCAAAACAGTGATAAAAATATGTGCCTTAAAGAGATGGTAGAAGGAAATTCCCCTTACTTGCCACACTGTATACATTCATCCTCCAAAAAGATACTCAGACCGCCAGTGCCTACTTGCTAACGGGGATGGGGGGGATGTTGTGGATCAATGTCTGATTCTTAGCCTGTGCACTGGCAGGGACCAGCTGCTTAACAGGGCGGCCAGTAGGCCGCCTGTTCTCCCAGCGCCCAAAGTTCCAACTTCTTTAGCCCAATTTTTATGTGACTCAATATCCAATTGACACTACAGCCCATGTACACTTCAATTTGTCATCTTCTCTTTTATGTTAGTTCTCTGTCCTCCATCTAACCCTTTTCCCCTGCTCTGGTCAGTCTCTATCAGGCTTTTTCCTTATATTCCTGACTTTGCATTTTCTGTATAATCTCTTATATGCCAACAAATCTCAATTAAGGCAACATTGCAAAATTGATTTCTCTGCTTCTCTTTTGATCCAAAGACTCATGCATCAAGCTCTTGGCTGCACATAATTAACCACTGTGGAATTTAGTAATCTTTGCAGTGCATCCCTCTTTTAAGTATTTACCCATTTACAGCAAGTCTTAACTCTCTTCATGACTCTGACACAGTTTTCCAAGCTGGGATTTCCAAGTGTAATTTTTTAGTTCAAATTAGAACTTACTTGATAATTAAATGGGGCACATAATAATTGTAATGGTCAACCAGATGTGCAGTTCAACTAGTCAACTAGTTAACCTCTGTTCCTTTCAACTAATCAGTCATTCAGTCAGGGAAACCTTTTCTTATTCAGGTCTTCAGCTTCTTGTGTCTACAATTATTTATGGCCTAACTGATCTTTCTGCTTTTCACACTTTAACATTATTGGTGGTTGTTTTTCTAAAACCCAAATCTGAGTATGTTATTCCCTTGATTAAAATCCTTCACTATCTCTGATTTGCCATTCTGAACAAAACTGAGCCTCTTTGGTACATTATAAATTTTAAGTCCTCAAATTTCCAGCTACTTGGGCAGCAGTAAGAGAGATGGTTAGAAGCACAGCCTCATTACGTAGCTGTGGTTAAAGCTAAGGGACCCACCTGAATCCCAGAGTGACGTGTCTCTCAGGAGAGATTGAGCTATAGGACATTCTCACCTGGAGAAGAACACAGAAGGAAAAGGTATTATCCACTGTAACGCTGATACATTGTGTCAACTTGAGAAGTTTGGGAGCTTAACTAAATGACTTAGTGATTCTGCATCCTAGGGTGTAGAAGTCCACCCTAGGTTGGGTAGCTTGCATACTGTATAAGGGAAGGACAAAGCTTACCCCCACTTTTTGCTCTTGCTGGTTTTTCTGTCTTCAGCTCTCTTGAACTGTTGCTCCTCACTACACTACCCTGCCTCAGAGCCAGCTAATTATGGACTGAAACCTCTACAAACCCTGAGTAAAATAAATCTTTTCCTTCCTCAATTTTGGGTGCAGGCATTTTGTCTCAGCAACAGGAGAAAAACATCAAAAACAGAATTTTGTTGCAGAAGTGGGTTCATTTCTGTGTCTATACCTTACCATGTGGTTCAAGTGTTTTTGGTAATGGTTTTAGGAAAGAGTTTGGAAAGGTTCAAAATGTCTCCTGAGAGAGTATAGCTGGAATACCTCTGCTGGTTTTGTAAAGGAGATTCCGGTCAGAGCTCAGAAGGCCAGAAGGCTGATAGAAATCCTGCCAGTAAAGAATGGGTTCAGCATGTTTCTGCCAGAAAGAAAGACTGAACTGGCTGTTGGAGTCCAATTGATGTGTCTTATGGCTTGGCAGAAAGTTTGCCACATTTTGCTTTTGTCCAAAGATTTTGCCTAAGGATAACATTATGATCAGCAAACTAATTAATCTGCTAGAAGAAATTTCAAGGCAGTCGAATGCTGAGGCTGTCACATAGCTGCCGTTGGGCACTTTTTAGCCAGTTTTGTATTGAGAATCAAGAGCATAGAGCCCAGTAGAATGATTTACAATGTGAGTTTGGTGAGAAAGAAAGCTCCAGTACAGCTGTAGACTGCAAGAATAGAACTGAGGATATCTCGATTGCTGAGAAGGAACAGGAGAATATAGAAGATGGTCTGAGGGCATCACAAAAAGCTGCAAGTCATCTCTCTCTACATCCTCAAAACTGCAAAAGTAAAAAACTTTGCTTTAAGAAAAAAAACGCAGAGCACCATGTTCCAGAATGGTGGCAGTGCAGAAAGTTTGTTCCTCAGAATTGGATTCAGAGTGCCCTGTGATCCAGACACTCAACCTCCCATAGCTAAGGGAGAGGTAAGCCTGGCTATTGCTTCAGCTGGCAGCAGACCTTGGCATCATCCACATGTTACTGGTTTTAGGTGCATATAGAATGCAAGAGTTTTGGGGCTAAGAAGGCTAACAGCCCTATTTCAGAAGGCCTGGAAGGTCAGGCAGTATGTCTCTGAGAAAGCAGTGTGTAATGCTATGAGTATGAAGCTGAAGATGCAGTGGAGAACCCAGAAGTTTGGAAAAGCCAGGAGCATAAATCATCCAAGGAAACATGCAAAGGAGGAGCAGAGTTGGCCCAAGACAGAAACCACAGAAGCTACTACCTCCAGAAGCGCCAGAGGGGTGGAACCATGCAAGCCTTTTGGGGCTCACAACTTGCCACAGATTACTTTGGATGCCGCACATGGAACTATGGGACTTAATGTTTGCCCTGCTGGATTTTGGACTTGTTTTGGTCCCATTCCTTTGTATCCCTGTATGTAACTTTTGAAATAAGAATATTTATTTGTGCCAGTGAATGCTGGAAATGTGTAACTTTTCATATGTATAGGAGCTCAAGAGTTTGCCTTACATCTTGGAGGAGACTTGGAACTTGGACTTTTCAGCATGTTGAAAATGTTAGGACTTTGGCAACTAAATGGACTAAATACCTTCTGCTTAAAGGGATGTGCGTGAGTCTTTGAGGGGTCAGGGGTAGAATATTATGGTTCTAATGCAATATACTGTTGATAGACTTAATATTGGTTTTTAAGGGTTGTTAAGCCTATTCTGTAATATTCAAGTTGTAAAATGATAAGAATAAGCATGTTTTTGTATTGGAAACTAGTTTAAAGAAATGTGTCTGGTAGGCAAATTGACAAGGAGTGGATTGCAATGGTTGTTACATTGTGTCAACTTGAGAAGTTTAGAAGTTTAACTAAGTGATTCAGTGGTTCTACATCCTAGAGTGTAGAGTACCACCCAGGTGGGTCCTCTGCATACAATATAAAGGAAGGAAAGAGGCTTCCCCCACCTTTAGCTCTTGTGGTTTTGCTGTCTTCTGCTACCCTGATCTGTTACCTCTTACCATGCCACCCCTCCTTGGAGCTGGTTGATTATGGACTGAAATTTGCACAAACTGTGAGCTAAATAAACCTTTCATCCTTTAGTTTTGGGCATCAGGTATTTTGTGTCAGCAATGAGATAAAAGTAACTAAGACATTCATCATATAAGTGCTGAAGAAGAAATAGAATTGAAAAACAATCAGCTCCTAACATTGAGTATGTACTCCTGTGACATTTGGAATCTCTAGGAGTCACAGTTCTAAGCCTAAATTTTGCTGTCTCATATTTACCTTTCCACTGACTTTCTAATGTCTGTAGATCTTTAAGTTAAAAGGTTGGGTGAAGATCCAGGAGGACAGACAGAGTCCCCTGGTGGTTCCCACATGGAGGAGAAGATCAGTCTTCTCTGATCTCACACCCCTACCACATTCCTCACACAGGAAGCAAAGCCCTGAGCCACCAGAAGAGGACCAGAAAACCCCACATCTTCAGCATCTGGTTGATAGCACACTGAGAACCAGACCCAGGATCCTATCCTAATACCACCAAGAAACTGACAGAATGGTTTCTGCTATATAAATTCTGCCACAGACACTAGCTAGAGTTGTGCTGTCAGGGTGAGAAGGTACTCAAAGACTGAGAAAGCCTCTCCTCTGAGGTCCAGGCACATAGCATCTACTAATGATGGAATCTGGATAAAAATAATAGAGAGCTTCTCTTCTCCCACCAACAGCCACGAAAATACCAAGCAACATGCACACAAGTTTGCACCTGAATGGAAGACACCAAAATCAAGGAGAGATTAAAACATTATGCAGTAGCACATAATCCAAGCTAGCAAGATGTCATAAAATGATTCTGATTATAATTATAAATAAAATTGTTTTCCCAAGTTTTCTGATCTCAGCCAAATTTGAGCTAAGAGATGTCAGCTGCTAGAAGTTTAAGCAAGAAAAATTTATAACCATAGGACTTTGTGTGAAATAGGTCAAATATTTGTTAAAAAATTCCTGAAATGAAACAAGTGATTTGTGATTTGAGAATTTTCCTGTGTGTAAATTTCACTGCAAAAGCAGCAGATAGAACAGTGAAGAAACACTGAACTCTACTTAATGATGTGTATGCTGAGTATCATGTCTCCAAATGTATCCAATTGAAAATGTATCCAAATGGAAGATATGGGACATGCATGTTACAAATCCAACACAATGAATATTTAAAAATGTTACTGGTAAAATTTAAAAACTGCACATCTAGTTGACCAGTACATTTATTCTGTGCTCCATTTAATTATCACAATAAAAGTTGAGGAAAATAAAAGAAGTAGGCACATCAAATGGGCAGCTCAGGAGAGTTATAAGGCAAATGTGGCTTCATAAAAGAGTTGTACAGACGTCAAACACCAACTTGTCAAAAGAAGATTTATTCTATCCACGTGATGAAAGTGAAAATCAGATTCCAAAATACAATCTGTGTTTGAAGTCAGTAAAATTCTACACAGGGCAGCGGCAGGAACAGTGCACATGAAGTCATGGTTCTCCTGGACACGGATGATTATTCTTTTCATTTTTTATTTTCCTTTTTGACATTAGACTTTACTGTAGATTGAAGGTGACCCTCAAAATTTGGTTTTTGAAGTGTCATCACCAAATTCATGTGTTGATGATATTTGAATGTGGGACGTTTGAAGGACAGGGTTAGGGCAGCTCGTGGAGACCAAGCTCTCGTGCCCCTCCCCACTGCTCCGTTGCCATGGCATCCAGATGCTGAGTGATAACATCACAAGGAAGCGCCTGCCACAAGCACCTTCATACTGGACCTCACACCCTTCAGAACTGTGACAAGTACATTCGTTTTCCTGTATAAATGGTCTCTTCTATAGCAGACAGAGTTTCAGAAAATGGACTAAGATTGACCTTGTTCCTGTAAAGTTGTCTTTGGAAATTTTGAAAACAAGTTCTTCTAAACTCAGCACTTCATAAACATGCTTGCAGAGAATTTACCTAATTAACATATATTTTCTGATTGTATATAAGGCATTAAGACAGGCAATCACGCTTCATGATAAGCTTCCAATTGGATAAAACTCAATCACACTCCAGCCTTAAACGAAATCATTTCAATTGGGTAATAAGTGCTCACAATAAGCACTTTTCCATGATTACCAAAAAAAAAAAAAAGACTATGATTGGCAAAATATGCTTACTATAGCAATCTCTGTGTAGCAGCTACGCAAACTGCCCTAACTTTTATCTATAATATACACATTTCAATTTTAACTTCACAGACTTGGTGTGTGATCATGGGCCTTGCTGCAGGTTCTCACATGCTGCAGGAAGACCGCAACAAGAACAGCAAAAGTTGGGATAAGAGTCAGCCGAAGAATGGGCAGATCTAGGTTCCTTGGGTATCTCCCAGCTAACAAAAAGATATAACATACGCAGGTTCAGTACGACCCGCTTTTCCACAGGCTATCTTCATGTGGTAATACTTTTTCAGACTTATTCTATGCCTGGCATCAAGGTGAATTTGAGTAAATGCAGACAATTTGGATATCTTATTGTCTTAGCTGGCTTATGTTACTGTACCAAAAATACCTAGACTGAGAAGTTTACATTTACTGGGAAGTCTTCAAATCCTGGGAAAATCAAGAGCAGAGTCTGAAATCCTGGGAAAATCAAGAGCAGAAATCAATCCTGCTGTCTGGGAAGAGCCAGTTCCTCTGCTTTCAAGATGGCACAGTGCTCCTGTGTCCTCCAGAGATGAACTCTGTGTCCTCACATGGCAGAGATACAAGGCGTGGCCAGTGCTCTTAACCCTTTCATAAAATCTGTAGCCCCATTCACAAGGGTTTTATCATGACTTAATCACCTACTGAAGGTTCCATTTTATGATGCTCTTACAATGGGTTTAAGCTCTAACGTGAGCTCCAAAGGAATATATGCTCTCAAACTGTAGCACTCACACAGGGAGTAGAGACAAAATGGAAGTGTTTCCAAGAGGGAGAAGGGTATTTAATTTAGGATGAACAGTCTTGAAGTTAATAGGCATATATTAGCTAACATAAATAAAAAAACAAAATGAGCATCAAAAAATGGCAATGCTAAGAGAGGCAATTGAGACTATGAAAAACCTTACTAGAATTAATGATAAAGATTCTTTTTTTATTTAAAGAAAAAAAAAACAAAACAGAAAGAAGGTAGAAATAATACATAATTTCAAAAAAACAGTAAGAAATCACTAGTAGAAATCACATATTTTCCTCTTAGAAGTAGTTGTTCAAGTTACATAAGTAAAGCATACCAAGTGGACATTTAAACAATGAGACTGCAAACAGTTCTGTTCACCTATCCAACAAAAATTTAGTAATATGGTTATCAATCCTACACACTTAACCATACATGCAGTTATATCCTTTAGAGTACTTGCATTTCTTCTCTTTTTTTACAATAACTATAATCAATTCTCGTAAACTGTTTCGAAGTTCTACACATGCATGAATCTCTACATGTGTACCTATCCTTTCTGTATTAGAGGGAAAAACAAATCAAAACAAGACAACAAAACAAATTCCTAGAAAAACACGAAAGGAAAAAGTCATATAGAATCACGATACTAGGTGATCTACAATAGTTACTATGATGTCTCGTTATTTTCAATAGAATTGTCTCTTTCATTAGGCATAGTATAATGGGACATAGCAGTACGTAGAAATATTAATAAAAACAAAACATTGGAGATATTATATGACTTCAAAAGCAGTTAATAATCCAGCTGGTATGGGTATCCTGTTGAATCTTGTCATCTTCAGAATAGTTGCCTCTCCTCTCAGATTTGATACTATCAAGCATAATGGTAAAGATTCTTAGGAAGGGAAATGTAACTAGCTTTCTCATCAGGGAGACACAATGCTCAACACCCACCTCTTAAAGGAAGAGAGGTTCAATTCACTCGTAGTTTCCGTTCATAATCAGCCAGCTTCAAGAGAGAGCTATCACGGCTAAAGGGCACAATCAGGCAAATCTTCCTAGCTCATGGTGGCCCAGAAGTAGAGTGGAAAAGTACACCAGAGGGACTGGGGTAAGGGACCAGGCACAGGTGCCACAGCCGTTTGTCTGCCACTCACTCAGATGCACACAGAAGGGTACTCAGACAATCTCTGGGGCAGATCCCAAAGGTAATCAAACTGGCACTCCAATTTCTCACCGTGTCCTACCCAGCTGGAGTGGCCCTCTACTGTGGCTCGGCTAGTTGCTTCCCACATGGCCTCTCTAGTGGACTAGCTCCATTCAAGACCTGAATCTTGCCTCCACAGGCCTTCTATGCGCCTGGCATCTCTGACTTCCTGGGGTCTGCACTGCACTTTCACTCTCACAGCCTCATGCACCTCCTCTGAGGAGCCCCTTACCCAGCCTCCCAAGCCCTCCTTCAAAAGGTGGGTGGCGCCCCCTGACCCCACAACTCATGCATCATGTGGACTTTGCCAAGGTCGGTTGCAGTGGAAACAGCTGATCCTGCTTGGATGTTGGCTGCAGCAACCTGTGAGAGCCCGGATGGCTGAACACCGTGCGATGAATCCTGGCAACGCAGTTCCTCAGGAGGCCCCTCTACAGCAGGGCTCCCGGAGGGGTTGACAGTTTGGGACCCTTGAGCCTGCAGTGGATGGGGTTTTGCTGATTCCTGAGATGTCCTGAAGGCGTCTTTCCTTTTATCCCTCTACAAAGTGCTGGGGGTTTTTGTTTGTTTGCTTGCTTGCTTGCTTGATTTGAGGATCTCAAAAACTGAGAAGCTGTACTTCCTTTGGCCTCAGCTTTATATCTAGTCCTTTCTGGGTCAAACTTTAAGTTTTTCAAATTTTTCTGCTCTAACTTTTAACTTTTTCACTGTAAGTCTGACATCAGCCAAAAGTATCCATCTCACAGCCTGAATGTTGAGCTATTTTGAAATTTCCTTGACCAAATCTGTTAGTCCATAACCCTTACTCTAAGTCTCCAGCAGGGTCTCAGGACCTGAAAAAATTATAGGCAATTTTTTTTTTTTGGCCAGAGGGTGAACAGTCCAAATGCCAGTGCCATTGAGTCTTCATTCCTAAATGAAACCTCCCAAGCCTAGTTATTACTGTCCATGTTGCTATCAGCACTCTGGTCTTCTGAGCTCTGACCAGAATCACTCATCACACTCTGCCTGTAGCAAAGACTCCTCGAGCCCACATCCCCAAACCTTCCCAAATTCCTCCCACAAATCAACTACCAAGGCCTCTAAACCATGTGGTGAGGTGTAGTCACAGCAACAACACTTCTTCTCTGATACTTATTTTCTGTTAACCTTTCTCATCACTGACACAAAAACATGAGATACCCACAATTTAAAGCAAAAGAAGTTTAATTTCTTTGCAGTTTCAGTCCACGATTAGTTGGCTTCAAGATAGGGCCGTCATGGCAGAAGGTTATGATGAAGCAAAGTTTCTTAGTTTATGGTGGCCAGGAAACAGAGGAGGAGATAAATGCCAGGAGGGAAGGGACAAAGGACCAGACATAGACCCCAGGGCCACATCGTCGTCCGTGAGTCACCGAGATGCACCTTTCTATGTTCACCTCCTCCAGTCCACGGGGAAGCCCCCAAAGACAGTCAAGGTGAACGCTGCCCTAACTGCCATGGATGACAATATTTATATGTTAATGTGTCTCCTTCCCTCCCCAAATGCTGCAGCCTGTCTCTTCCACTCATATCATATTGAATTAAACAATTAAATGAAGAAAATCTTAATTACCTTCAAGAGAAGCAAGAGTTTCTGGGAAATAGGGAATTTCAAAATGAGATTACTTATTGTCAACATGTTATATAACACAAGCAAAAATCCATGCTTTATGAAATGGGTAGGTTTCACCTAGAAAGCAGTTTGTGTCAGTCCAGGTTCTCCAATAAGCAAGCCGTGACTGAACGTGGGGAGGTCCAAGAGACAAGGGAAAAATCATCACACTGCGTAGGCGGAGGTCTGGGAAGCTGGGGACATCCTCCGCCTTCTAGGGCTCATGCCCTCACTCCGGTGAGGAGTGCCAGAGTGGGGCCAGGCTGACTCAGAACCTAAGATCCCCCAAGCAGAGAATGAGGTGGCCAGGTCACACCACAGAACAAGAACCTCAGAAACAAAAGAAATACAAAGCAGAGGTTTACTCATCATACCGCACAGGCAGGCATGGATCTGCTGAGTAACAGGTTGCCTGCAGGGAGAGCTTCAACCAGCTTCTCAAATTATGGGGCTTTGCTCTGCCCACTCTAACAGGGATTCTAAGACAATGAGGGTCTTAACCTTTGTTGCTAGGGTGAGCTAAGGGTCATGGGTCTAGGGGCTTGCTCTAAATGTGTACAAACTGGTCCCTAAAAATAATTGTTCTACATCTGCAAACGTTTCACAGAAGGCAATTTGCAGTAAGCCGGTGGTTATTCTGTAACTGCCACGTCACGCAGGCCACGCCAGCCGCTTCGCACCCCATGTCCCTGCCTCTCTCCCCTTCTACTGAACCTAGAATCAGACTCCAATTCAAATGTTACCCTGAGTGACCAAGGAGAGGACAGAAGCAAGGCTGAATGGATAGGACTCAGGCTGACACTCAAAGGAGAGCTCAGCAAGGCCCTGGGGAGCCAGCGCTGCCGTCAAAGCGTATTTGATCCCGCTCGGGACAGGCAGGCTGGCGTGGAGTCCCTGATGGGGAAAAGCGGTCCATTAAATGTGGCAGTGGATGAAGATGCAGCGGCTGGGGTTCTCCCTGGGCTCTGCTTCCTGAGCTCAGCGGCCTGAAAGGACACTCTTGTGCCACCTGCGGTCCCTCCTTTGCTCCAGCCACACACCGGAGGGGAAGCCTTCCTGGGCACTGCTTCTGGGCTTCTCTTCCTGAGGCAAATTTAAATAGACAACGAGGTGCGTGGCGTACAGCTGATCTGGCAGTGGGAATTACTTCTGGTGCTCTCCTCCTGCTGTGTGTGTTTCAAGGCCTTCCTTACCCTTGGCTGTCACCTGGGCTTGCACTCAGGAGGTGACCTGACTAAGGTCTTCATTTTGAGGCAGTGAGCTCCATGCAGATCTGCTTCTTGGGCTGAAATCACTGCACACATAACTCACGATGGACTGAGAGAGCAGCATGCGTGCCCAGCGGGTCCTGGGGTTCCACGCATTTTCCTGTCTGACACCACTGTGCAGAGCTGACTGTCTCTTCCCGAGGATCAGCCTTGGTGTCCTCTGCAGTCCCAGTGACTCTGCTTACCTGCTCGTCCCTGAGACTGAGAAGTCCGAAGTGCACCAGCAGGGCCCACTGTGTGCACCTCTATGGGACTCACAGCGTCCCTGCCAAGGTGATGCCTCCCGAGGACTCGGTGCCCCCCAGTCTGAATTTTTCTCTTTACAGGGTGAGTCGGCAGGCTTCGGGACACGTGCTCTACTGAACACTGCTTGGCGACACATCTGTGACGACTTCCTTTCGATTTGATTATTAATGCCACAAAAGCACTGTGGAGGGAACTGTAGCTGTTCCTTCCTCCCAGGACACCAGATTGAGAGAGAAAAGTAGGAGAGGTAAGATAATACAAGTAACAGAGGTTGGAGCAAAGTGTGGTACAAAGGAGGCGGAACCAATGTTACATTTGCAGCCAGGTTTTAGCCAAGGCTAAGTTACATGACGAGCATTTTATTTCCCGTTATTACAGAGGCTTCAGTTACCCACTTAGCATACGACAGCTCAGAGCCAAGCTGTGCACAGCTATAACCATGGCTGTGAGTCACACAGGTTGTGTCACGATGTTGGAATTGACAAGCCAACTTTCCTGTCTCCATCTGTAAGAAACCGCGTTGGCCCAACTCCTTGCATACACCACTTAGACTTTACCACTTAACAAAAATGTCCTTGAACATTTAAACATATTAGCATAAAAGTTACAGTTTTTTATCCTTAGGGAAATTACAGAAAATGGATCAGCTCAGTCATTTTCACACCTTGTTTGCAGTATAATAGGTAAACAGCTTTCAGCAGTTCTTAATAAGTGTATGTGTGCATTGTTTCTTTTGCCTTAAATTTGCATCTAGATGGCATTCATATTTTTGATATCTAGTTAAAAAAACAATAATTACTCATCTTCCAGATACTTGGTGTACAATTTTGGGATGTTTTATTTGATTTCTATGACTGATTAAAAACCTCTCACCATATAGTCACTGTGGTTTATGGTATCTGATGTTTGTTAACACGCAGAATGTATTAAAAATAGTGAATCATATATCTCATGAAAAATTAGTATCCCCAGTAACACCAAGTTTTTATTCTCCAGACACAGAAAACTTCTCTTTTCTCTCTGCTTTTGGTCTAATATCTTGAATACTTTGCCCTGGATAATGTTCCTATCATAGTGTGCTGTACAGTTAGAACAAAAGCTTTACACTTATCAAAATCATCAGCTTTCTAAAAGTGCTTCATGTACAGAATGACATAGACTATTCAGGCAATGAAAATTTTTCTTTACACAGCAAACTATAAGTTGAAGAAAAATAGTCAAAAGCTTAAATATTTACAGTAAAAAATTAATGAGTACAGAAAGTCAGAGGAAGAGAGTTAAAGTAGGGGCAAGGAAAGAGACAATAAGATTAGGAAAGTGATTATCTCAAGGTATCAAATGTTGGGGACATTTTCAAAGAATCTTCATTTCATGTTACAGTTCACCCTTAGCATATTAATGAGAAGTCCAAGTGTGGGATATTAAACCATTCTCTCAATTATGAGTTGGGAATTATTTTATTTTATTTTATTTTATTTTATTTTATTTTATTTTATTTTATTTTATTCCAAGACAAGGTCTTGCTATACAGGTCAGGCTAGCCTTGAGCTCACTTTGTAATCCAGGCTGGTCTCAAACTCACAATGATTCTCCTGCCTCAGCCTCCTGAGTGCTAGGATTACAGGCGTGTGCCACCATGCCCAGGTTCAAGTTGGGCACTTTGAAAGCACACAATTTTTAAGTTTTTCTTACTCAATGAACATTACTACCAAAAATAGAGGGCTTTTAGACAAAAGGCTTTTGCAGACTGACTCTAAAGTATTTAAAACTTTTTTGTCACTTTTGAAAAGGACATGGTTAGTCATTATTCTAAACAATATCTTTTTCTCGACTTCCAAAAATATGGCAAAAATAAATCCTTTACTTTTTCTTTATCCCTTTTGATGCACTGATATTTTCAATGATGTAATAACATTATTAAGTCCATGGTCATAAACAAAAAGTTGATTTGTTGACATTATAATGGGTTGGGGCCACTCTACATACAGAGGGAGAGAGGATGGACACTATCGGCGGCCTAAGTTGAGAGGCTTTAAAATCCTCCTCCATCTCATCAGCTAGCATGGGGTCCAATCTTTCCAACTGACTTATTTTTGAAGCTGAGTAAATGCTTCCAGAAGACGTCAGTAATAATGCAAGTATTTCACTAGTAGTGCAAATACTATTTTACTGTCACTAATTTTAAATATTACAAATAGCTAGATGTCATTCTTAAAAACAGTGAATTACCAAAGAAGCATGACAGCAAAATGCAGAGGGCGGCAGAAGGCACGTGCCAGGCTGGGTGTGGATTCAGGACTCTGGCACTGCAAGATGAGCTGGGCTGGAAAAGCTAACGAGTGTGTGACACTGTGTCACCCGGTGCCCAGAGGAGCACCTCACTATGTTCTTCACATCCCCAGCGCCCCAGGGCCAACGTGGCTAAAAGGAAACTTCCCCGATGCTATTGCAGCCAGCTGTCTGGATGAGACCGGCTTCTGCCATCCAGGGGTACTCGGTCCTGTTTGGAAAGTGGAATGGGTGGGGCTGCTCTCAGTCTTTTTAGTGGGGCGGGCAGGTAAGAGGGCACCGGAGCGCTCTGTCTGCACAGGCCACTTACTGGCCTGTACTCACACAATAGCCCAGGACGCAGTGGCTGCGGATGTGTTGGTGGCCACACTACGCCCACAGCGTTTACCTGACCGTGGGCTGGCAGTGCATTTTCTGACCCCCAACTACTCTAACAGGGCGAACGAGCGAGCACCCTAATTCCGGGTCTGAGTCCCTCTCTGCTCAAAAACACTGAGTGGTTGCTGTTCTCTGCAATGAAACCCAGCAAGCAAGATTTGAAGAGTCAGGAGTCAGGAATCCCAAAGGAGCTACCAAAGGAACAAGGGAAGTGCAGAGAACCTTTCTGGAGAAAGAATTCGTGGCAACATTAAATTTAAGAAGTGCCTCAGCCAGAGAATTGATTTGCCCCATTGGCTGGGAAATATCCAGTCTTCTTTCAATACAGCTAGTTCAGGAGTGTGAGAGACACAAACTTCATCACCCACACGGATCTTTCGAGCTCCAAGGTGAAGTAGCTTCAGGGGGAATTGAGCAAAAGCAGGTGGAAGGAAAGAAAAAGAAGTCTATCTTATTTTCTCCATGTGTCTCTTGAAATTTGCTTATCTAATTTGCTAATTGTAAGAGAAGTTGTAGGGGAGATTCATGGATATCTACATTGGTGATTCAACATGTATGGCAGAAATGCCTAGCAGTGACATGGTTGTCTTCCAAACCAACAATCTCTGGGTCAGGAAAACAGAAGAGAAAGGAAAATTTGATGAAAATCTGAGGCCAAGATGGCTCCCTTACCCTTCTTGGATAAGAAGTGGTAAAAACCTGGCAGAAGACTCTGAAGAAAAGTCTGGCCAATTACCTTGGGAGAAAATAGACTTCGGCCTTGGGGAGTTGGCCAGCAGGTTGGGGGACTGCAAACACCTAGCACTGTTGTTGATGAAATCTCAGATTCCAAAGGACCAGCTAGAAATCTGGAACAAAAAGCAATCAAATCTCTAGTTACCAGAAGGCCTCTAAGTGTCACTATGGTCACATGCGCAGATGTTTCAACATTCACTGAATAACTAGCCAATGCCCCCTGATCACCTAGAACACAATAGAGAGAGCAAGAACCAGGGCCAGATGCCCAGTACAGCTGGAGACCGGGCTGTGTGCCCAGCAGCTGGCACCCATTATGGAGAATTCTACAAGCACAGGTGACTCTGCTGTGTGGGTGCTCAGAATGAATGTTCAGGGGACCCATTGCTAATGCCACAGACTGTGGGACAGAAGGAATTATTTTCTGTGACCACAGATGTGCAATGCTTTCTACAAATGCTTGCGAACAGCGCCTAAAGGACAGTCTGAAAACCAATTCGTGAGCACTGGCATTCATGGGTGACGTGTATGAGGACCACTCTGAGATACCTAGCGTAATGCTTTGACCATGATAGGAGCTTCTTCAATCTCAGTCATCTAGGAAACAGAGCTCTGGTTGCCAAGATATTTTCAGATGGCATAATCCGATGTATAGACCCACTGTCATTCATGGGAGCGAATAATAATTTACAGCAAATTCCACCCACTGCTGTGACTTCATTGGACAGGCTAAATGGGAAAACTTGACATTTCTTGATGTTTGATAATAAATATCAAGCTGTAAAAACCCTGGAAATGGAATAAGAAATCTCTCTGTTAAATAAGAAAATGTTTCAAGCTAAGGATTGGTTCCTGTTCTCTCCTTTTCTTAACAGCTCCACAAAAAAGGTGATTTTCTCACAGGACCAACATGGGATCTCACCGAGACTCACAGGGTGGAATGCAGAGTCTACGCTGCGTGAGGCTGGGAGAGAAAAGATGCTAAAAGGCTTATGAACATCCATGTGCCAAGAAGCCACTCTTAAAGCTTTTAACACAAATGGTTGATTTTAAAAGCATCTGCAAACACTTCGCATGCAATTTGTAGCTTATCACTGAAACTGAGTGCTGCTCTTTCCTGGAAACTGCTTAAGTTTTGAAGTCAGAAGCGACCAGATTCAGATGCTTCCTCTAGTTTTTATGGGGGAAAATAAGGAGTTTGCTACTGGATGCTGCGAGGTCTGCTCCCTCCGACAAATCCTGAGGGTAAAGCTACCTGTTGGGTCTTAGATAACATAAGAGGAGTAATAAAAAGACATAGAGGAAAACACATCACTTTGGTAAAAACAAAAAAAAAATTATATATTTAAAACATGCAACAGGGTCAATGTCCAGCCTGAGTTTATAACACACAAGGAGTGATTGAATCATCCAGATAATGTTTAAGTTTTTAAAAACTTATTATAATAAAAAGACACCCAGAAGTATGGGATGCGTGTACCCAAAGTGAGAGGAAGTATTTTGAGGATTAGCAGCAATATGTATTTTACTCTAATAATTTTTTATTTAATCATTAGTGGTATTCTATTTATCAACAATTGCTTCTATTTATCGGCAATTTCTGTCGACTACGAGCATTATGGTATGCTCTCACCTGTCTCATTTACTGCACTTGGCACCATATGACTTGTGGATTGCTCTTCCTCAAAGTCAAAATGAGCTTCAAACATAAATGTTTTGAACCAAGGCCCCCACAACAGCCCAAATGAAGACACTCAGGAAAGAAGACTTCCAGAACCGTTTCTGAAGTGATGTGAATGAGGAAATGGGTGCTTTGTTTTTAAGTAAGGGAGAGTATTTTGAGAGGGATTAATGGCAATGTGTCTTTCTGTGATAATCAATCATTTTAAAATTTAAACCTTTGCCCATTTTGCTATCACACCTCTTTATATATTCAGATAAGTGGTTATCTCCGCTCGCACAACAGAGCTCACTGAACACCCACCCATTCCACTTCTGTGCTCTCCACTCTATGCCTCTTCCACTGGGGGCTAGAAAACAAGACAGAGCAAAGCAGGCTCGCCATTGGAGCACCCATCCTAACTGCAGAATTCAGGCTCCTGGCAAGGACCTCCGAAAGACTGCTCGGGTTTCCTGTTAGGATGTTTTCCATAGCTGTGAAAAAAGAGATAGTGCCTGTGCCTTCCTTGGGACTTGGCTTCGCCCCTAACAATAAGAAGCCTCTCCCAAGTAATGTCATGATCTGTCAGTGTCAACACATTTTGACATCTAGAAGCCATCGTTTCAGAAAGAACCCAGATCCCAAATGGATTCCCTCTGCACACAGGCCCACTAGTAGCCATTCTCAAAGTCACCGAGATGCCATTGAGGTAGATGTGTTTGATCATGAACCCATCCTACACATGAGTGTGGGGTGGGGTCTTCTCCTTGAGGAGTGTGGCCTGTCACATGTAGATGACCCACTAAGCAACTAAAACCCCATCAGACTCACAGGCCAAGAGAGTCAGAGAAAAACGATACAGCATACTGAGTGGACAGTAGAACCAGTAGAACCTTTAAGGAAATAAAGCAATGGCTGGCAAACTCTGACTCACAGACTAAACCTACCTCACTCTGTTTTTGTCAGTAAAATCTGACTGGCTTCTAAAGGTGACCTATTTGACATCTGAGAGCACTGCTCCATCCCATGTCCCAGTGATCCAGGAGGACCTTTGGCCTAGATCAGGAAAGGCAGCAGGGCCCAGCTTGGCCTGGGCCACCCTGCCCCCGGGCACCAGGAAGGCCTTGGAGTGCTAGGTTATCTAATGTGACGAGATGCAGCGTGAGGACTTCACATAAGATCTAGGACGAGATCACAGTTCAGACAGTGAGGCCCTGGAGGAAGACTTGCCATCCCTAGGGGACGCTTCTGTCCCTTTTAAACACAGATTCTGTTCTACAGAGCCACAGAGAGGCCTTGGCATGGCTGGTGCTTCAGCCAGCTTTTTGGTAAAGCAGTACGGTCGAATCAAATTATTCTATCAGGGAAGAAGGGTACAGGTTAAACTGGGTAATAAAGGGAAGCCATAAAGATCATGGCAAGTGGTAAAGGGGCAAAAGTGGTTCCAAACTTTGGGAAAGGATATGATGATGTCACTCCCATTAGAGACTCTCAGAACAAGAGTCGCACTCAGCCATTTCTGTAGATCGCATGTCCTGATGAAAGGCCTGCGCTGGGAGAAATCATCTCATCTGCTTTCTCTAGAGAAGGACAATTAAATTCACGCTTATTTATAGGCTCTTCCTAAAGACTCCGCGTGGAAAGTCTGGGAAAAGATGTAATGCAGTGCCCCCTGGTGACTCAACGGACCAATAACCCAGCAGAATGGCCAGGCGTGCCGACCATTTGGCTCAGGGTCTACTGATGCATTTACTGCTTGGTTCTTCTGCAGATACACACAGAGAGAAAACAGCTCTGAGTTGCACACTGTGTAGGCTGATGGACGGCTTAGCGTCTCCACACTGTGCGTCCATCAGTACGGCAGCGCACTGCCAAAGGCCTTGCCTGGGACAGTGACAAGCAGATTGCTGTGGCCTCCTTCAACTTTAAAAGCCACTATACGCCAGAATTCATAAACTTCAAAGAGCTGGAGTTTGCTCTTCTCTTTCAACTACATCATATGAACATAGACTGAATAACCTTAGGGAAAGAACAAATGGCACCCAGGGAGCTTTGTGGGGAGTGAGGAACAGAACATATCAGAAAGCACCTTTTACACAATTCCATGAAACACCCAATGTGTTGTGCGTTTGTGATGCGCCTGAATTGTGCCCATGGCACGAATGTCTAATAAGAATAATATACAGGGCAGCCAAGCCAGTATTCACCTCTACCTAGCAGGATGATCTGGGAGTATTGACAAGATCACCAGTTACTGGACTTAGCTAAAATATTCTTTCCGAACGCTCATTATATGATGAATAAGAGTGGGTAAAGCAAATGGACGCCAATTCCAGAGGGGTAGTCATAAATTTGAAAACAAAATGAAGTATCCTGAGAGCAGAGTAGAAGTTGTGCCAGGCTAATAGAACAGCACGGCTCAGTTTCAGTCCTACATGAGGAGTTTCGGTCTTTCCCAGTGCTTTATCTATTCCTGCATGACAAAACACCCCAGGGCCTCCTGACTTAACACTTTATTATTGTCTCCAGCGGTCTTGGGGGCTGGGACAGGCAGCAAGGATGTGTTAATAGGTTCCTTTCATAATTGCAACCAGTTGGTTTTTGAGGTTGGTGTCCTGTTTGGGTTCACCTGGCACGCGTGTTCCAGAGAGCTGTTCACTGCCATGTGAGCACTTGGGACAACACAAATTGGAGCTACTAGGGGGACTTTCTCCATAGGACATCACCACACAGCTAACTCAGGTTTCCCACAACATGGTGGCCGTAAGATAGACTTTCACGAGAGATAGATCCTCCCCAAAGTGGGCCTTCTCAGGAGGCAGCCTCAGAAGTGACAGGATTGCATCCACCAGGTGATACTGCTCAAGACTGAGTTGAGACGTGTGGATCGGATAGAAGAAGACTTCCCATTAGGATGTCCCCGGGGAACCTGGGACCAAGTCCACATCATTCGGGTGATACGTCAAACATTTTCATCCCTCTGAGAGTCAGGCGGTTTATTTTCACTAATATAATCAAGTAAGAGTCCAACTTACGTGGACAACAATCTCCAGGATAAAAATTAGTCTAGAAAACTGATTTGAAGTCAGATAAAGTATCTATGAGAACTGACATGTTAGTTGCAAACAAATAAACGTGTTTTAACATACAGTTTCATCGGTCTGTTTAAAGAGGTTCAAACCACTTTTGATGAGGGGAAAGTAGGAAGAGCCCCAAATGTGAATATATCATCCGGTCCCCATGTGGATACACAGCCGGTTACTTACTGGGATATAATAAGTTTCTAATATGTAACAGTTACAGGAATTTTTTTTAAGATTTTAAAATCATTTCTGAGAAAATGTGAAGCAAAAAGAAACTGAGGCAAACTAGAAGATTATTAATTAGTGCTATCTTTGAAGTTTATGAATTCTGGTGTATAGTGGCTTTTACAGTTGAAGTTAAATGACAGGTTCTTAATTATTCATTTTGAGAGTTCTTCATATATTCTACATACAAGACTTTTATCAGATACGTAGCCTGCAAATATTCTACCTCAGCCTATGTCTTTCTTTTGCAGTCTCTTGGCTGTGTCTTTGAAAGACCAGAAGTTTTAAATTTTAGATGGAGTCAAATTATAAATATTTTCTTGTATCATACTTTTGATATTGTATCTAGGACGGTTCCACCAGAACTCAGATCATAATGATTTTCTATTGCACTTCCTTGGAAAAATACTCCTATGGCATTTTACATTTAGTTCCATGGTATACTCTAAGTTAACTGGAATATATGCATGTAAAATTGGATCAAGATTGAATCTGTGGTCTACATTAAGTCCAGCTGGTTGAAAAGCTGCATCTTTGGGCTGAGGATTTAGCTCAGCGGCTCCAGTGCTTGCCTGGTAAGCACGAGGTCGGGAGGCTGTCTCTGCCTTTCTGCCAGTTCATCGATCCATCTGCCTGTCATTGCACAGGTATCAGGCTGTCTTCAGACTGCAGCTTCATACTGAGGAGCTTAGTCTTCTAGCGCTACCGTGAAGAATACCTGAGAGTAAGTAATGTGTAAAAGCAGAGAAGCATATTCTCAGAGTTCTCGAGGCTAAGAAGACCAGCATCAGGGAGCTAAGAAGTTTGGTCTCTGTTCCAAGATGGAGCCTCCCTGCCTCATCTTCCAGAGAGGACAAAACTTCTTGAGGAAGAAGAGCCAGACAGTGGTAGATCCCAGACAAGTCCTTTGGACAGTGACATCGATCCATTCATACGGCAAGCACTGAGCCCCTAAGCACCGTCTGTATTGGTTAGTAACATACACATTCCTGGATTTCGGCATCCAAGGCTGGACCCCACTCCCACAATAACCGGCCACCAGCTGGAAGTCACATGGCCCAGTGCTCAGCCTAGGAAGGTGGCAGCCTAGGAACAAGAGGAGCCCTGATGCAGCCTCTGTCCAAGCTGAAGACCCGAAGCTCCCTGGAGACTCACTGGATTTGAGTCCATGCTAAGGGCATGGGAAACTGCAGTCTGATTTCCACAGTGATGGCAATGCGAAGGATGCGCTGACCCAAGGAGAATTTAGCTGGCAGGTCCTAACGGGCTTCCTCCTTGCCCTCTGGTCCCTTCTGAGTCCCCTGCCCCACCGTTTGATGAAGCCCTCATGTCGGGGTGTGTCTTCACACTGACAGGCACTCATGGATGCACTCAGACACAGCCAGAAGTGAGATTCACTACTGTTCCAGATGTCTTTCAAGTCAAGGAACTTAACTCCCACACTTTCCGAAACGGCCCACCGCCCAGCACTGCCCTGCTGGACATTACATTTCCAGCACAAGAGACTGGGAGGGGGAAGAGATTCCAACTATAGTCTGCAGATCTTGAAGTCGTATAGTAGGTTCTATAATATCTTTTTTCCAATTTCGTTTTGGTTATCCTAGGTTCCATGTACTTCTGAAAGAATCTTAAAATTACCTTCTCAAGTTCTTTTCCCAGATAATGCTGTTTGTATTTTTTCAAGTTTTTCTCCTGAATCTGTAGATAAAACAAGCTAAAATTAAAATAACATTGAGTCTTCCAATCTATCAATGTTTCTCTATTTCTTTAATTTCCCTTTAAAAAGTTTGATAATTTAAGCAAAGAAGTCTTTCAATCTCTTGTCATACATCCTCAAGAGTATCATATATTTGATGTTATACATGATGTTTTGTTAAATGTTTTAATCATTAATTTTTCATCACTAGTTTATAGAAATGCACTTAATATTCATGTTATTCTTATATAACTTTGCTAAAGTAATTTATTAACTTTAGTAGCATTTTATATGTTAATTAGATTTCCATAGACATAATCATATCATCTCATATAGACTTCTGTTAGATTCTTGTCCAGTCTGGGTACTTTTTCTCTCTTTTCCATAACTGTCATCAATCTTTCAATAGCAAATATAAGCTTCAATACTGTTATCTAGATTTCCCCCCGAGGCATCATGAACTCATTGCCAAGGAGTTTTGCAGGTGGCTGGATTAGGATGTGCAAACGTGGTTTAAGAGTATGATACTGGGGTGAAGGGTGCGATGCTGGGGTGAAGGGTGTGGTGCTGGGGTGAAGGGAGCCACATTCAGGGTCTGGGTACCAATTGGTAAGCTTGCAGTTTTATTTCATCCAGTTTGAATGGAATAAAAAGTGACAGAAAGAAGGAAGTTGCCACTTCCAATGACTATTTGCTGTGTCCTGTCTGGTTGCCATGGATAATTGCTTCTCTGCAGTGCCTGTGCCATGCTGCCCTGACCCAGAGACAGCTGGCTATGGACTGAAATGTCTACAGATGATGTACTTAAATAAACCTTCCAACCTTTAACTTTGGGTGTTGGGTATTTTTGTCTCAGCAATGAGAAAAGTAACTAAGACAGATAGTGTACCTTCTTACCTTGTTCTGTACTTAAGAACATGTCTTCAGTTTTGCCAGTTTGCCATAAGACTTTTACAAATTTTCCTTATCAGATTGAGTTCTCATTTGTAGCTAGTTTACTGAGAGTTTTTAATTAGAAAAGGATGTTTGATTTTGTTGAGTGCATTACTGTATTCACTCAACTTTTGTATTAGTTTCTAAATCTGGTGAAGCTCATAGTTTGAAGTTTAATATTAAACCAACCTTGCATTCATGTGATAAACCACAATTGATTATAAATTATTATTTTATATATAGTTGGATTAAAGTTGCTAAACTTTTTCTCAGAATATGTGTATCTGTATCTCCCAATGATCTTAATCTGAAAATTTCTTTTCTTGTAATACTTTTGTCTGGTATTATTTTTTCCTTTCACACTTAGAATAATTCATAACAGAGGCATTTGTACCTGAATTTTTCTTTGTGGAAAAGTATTTCAATTAAGCTTTTAAAAATTTAATATATATGGCCCTTTTGGAGTGATCCTTTTCAGTTTGAGTGACTGTTGGAAGTTTGAGTCTTTTAAGTAATTTATGTTTTTTTTAAAATCTAAATTGGTTCCTGATAAACCTAGAGCAATGCTGTATGATTAAGTGGAGAAAGTCTAGATAAGAGGTGTTGAATTGACCTGTAGGGGTGACTGCAACAGTGACAGGCTTCCCGGTTAGCACATTTAATAACACAACCGAGAGAAGCCACTGTACAAAGGGAGGAAAAAGTCTAGCTTTGGCAGTTTAGGGCTGTCCAATTTAGATAAAGCACAGAATAACCAGGGTAACAGATAGTGAGGTGACACATGGGCCTACCAGCATAGGTTCCATCTGAGGGACTATTCTACTTATAACTCCCACTACATGTCCCAACTATTGGGATAAAGACTAATGCTGAGTCCCCAATATGATATTGTCCTACAAGGATATCAACCAGTTACTGGATTGAATTTCTTGCACTGTGGAAGAGGCACTGTGATCCCAACTGCCATGCCTTCTGAATGTTAATTCACCTTGCTTCCTGAAGTGATTCGGCAAGCATTATATATAGACATTTCACAGAGCTTTGATCCATTATCCTATATAGTAACATTTCAGATCAAGGGATCTACTTTATAACAAAGAAGAAATGTGACCATGTACAATTGGTTCTGCTACATAATACACAGTCCAAAGCAGCTAACCTAAGAGAGCAATGAAGTAGCTTCCAGGGCATGCAGCATAAATGTCGGCTAGGAGACAGAACAGTGAAGTGTCGGTAGCTCTCCTTCCAGCAGAGTCCATACCTCCACTAACGGTTGCTCTATGGTGTTGATCTATGGGAGGCAGAGAACATGAATTTAGGAACCACCAGGGATGTTGGCGTGGAAGACTCTGTGCATCCACCCTCCCCAGATTTATGTTTGGTTGGTCTTGGGTTCTTGCTTACCAGTGTGTATTCCCATGCCAAGACAGATAGATTCCCTCCAAAGTTAAAAATACGGCTTCTGGTGGTCATTCTGTGCTCCTCATACATTTGCAAAAGGAACTGATGAAATGCAAGAATAAATGATCCTGGTCCTCATGAGGAGTTAGGGCTACTGCTATGTATCAGCAGCAGGGAGAAATATAATTAGCTGTTAACTAGCACCCAATAGTCACAAATCATTGCCTAACTACAAAAATATGAGCCCAGCTGCTGAAACCCAATAAGGGTATAGTACACAACAATCAAACAACTTACAAAAGGGTCATAGTCAACATTTCAGGAAAGACAAATAGCCTGGTATAAATGTTGGCCAAAGGGATAGAAAATCCGGTGGAAGATAGATAATGATTATTAATTATGATCTTGGGAGCAACTAAAGTAATAACAGCTATATTTTAATGCTGCCCTTGTATTTTTTTCTCAGCAATTTTAACAAATCAGAATCCCATAGAAGTAAACCTGGGTAGAGAGAGGGTGTAACTGGCAAGTGGACCCCAGTGGTGCAGAGGGAAAGAACAGAGTGGTCCTGTGGACACCTTGCCCAAATCCTCCTTAAGTGAACTCTGCCTCCTTCCTAACATGTTTTGAACATTGGTTAGTAAGTCACACTGCTCTGTCCAGAAAATTTCCCTCAGCCACATGGAGGCCAATTAGACTCAGTGGCTATACTCTACCCCATCTATCTCCGTGAGGCATGACTTTGGCAAGGGCAGAATTATATGTCCCACTGCCACGTGTCATCTAAAACTTTCACCAAGGGATCCAGCCAGATGCACATCAAGACCACATTCTTTTTCCTTGCCCTACTGTACTTCCTTCACTCTTTCCTGGGACTTTCCACAATGAATTTGTAAGAATCCCTATATCCATATCCCCATGTCAATTATTATAATGAAGTTAATTATAATAATGTAATGTTACCACACCCAGTTCCTGTTTTACTTCAGTAGAGGTTAGACTCAGGAAGCCCTCAGTCTAAGTGTGGTTGAGATGTCACTGCTAACTTGATTGATTATAGAACTGTAGGTATGGGTTTCCAATTCACAGGATGTCAGGTGTCAGATAATTTGCCGTTATTGTAACTCAATTAAAATAATGAATCCTTAGATTCCACAACTGAGACACATAGATTAGAGAATGAACAAGACCTGTGTCCTGGCTTCATTCCCAGCTCAGTCAATATCTATGACAAATAAATAATCTCACCTGCCTATTTCATTTTCTTCATCTATAAATCAGAAATGCTAAGAATTGCCATATTAAGCCTTCAAAGCTAATTGTAATGATTATAAAACTAATGGTTATAAAGCTGTTGATGAATCCTCAGTTATAGATTGCTATATAGGGTCACGATTATGTGGTTTTCACCTATGTAAACAGCAAAGCACTATATAAGATCATATTTAAACTTAAAATATCTGAGTAGATAGAATGCTGATATAACGCATATGCACATAATCACTAGCTCTTTTTCCTCTTAATATCTCTAAGATATAAATGAAAGACATAATATTTTAAAAGGCAATTACTTTCATGCATTCATACAAAGATTAGAGTGACAGTAAATTGATTATTCAAAATTTGAAGTCATTTCTTAGTGAAAGAAACTGGTTATCACAGAAGTCAGAAATCAGAGACAGAATTTCACTTTTGTCTAAAGGGTCAGTGCTTTAAACTACCTACCAGTGTTCTTAAATCAATTTTATTTCTCTCAGAAAACTATATCCTCATTTTCATATAAGCCTCAGAAATTTTTCAAACCTGTGTTTTTATAACCAAGGTTCCAAATACAAGTCCCTGTGATTGTACTTCAAGATTTGGATGAGGATACCACTTTATGTTCATTTATTTTCTTTCTCCTGACCAATTTAATTGAGTAATTTTTAGTTATATGGGTTGGTATATAATCTGATCAATTTACATGAATGTCTAGTTACTTTTCTCATCATTATGACAAAATACCCAACATCCAAAGTTAAAGGTAGAAGGTTTTATTCCGCTCACGGTGTGTAGAGGTTTCAGTTCATGATTGGCTTGCTCCAAGGTAGGGTGGCACATGTCAGAGAGGAAACAGCTCATGATGGCAGAAGACAGCAAAAGCAACAGACATATTATGTGCAGGATACCTGCTCTATCTAAGGTATAGCACACATACCCTTAATCCCAGAACTGGGTCCTAAATCAATCACAAACTCTACCTTCAACCACTTCTGCCCACATGACCTTATGAGGCTTTGGGGTGACATCTGGACACAAACCATAAGAATGAGGTTTTAAAGTTAAAAAGTAACAAAGCCTTTAAAGAGAAGAAATCATGCAGAGGGTATTTTTCAGAAGTTCTAGTATTAATTGCATTAAAAGATTTAGATAGAATATTCATGAGAGAGCATTCTTATTATGCAAAATTGCTATAAACCTAAATGGATGACAAAACCATAATGACAAAATGAATTATGTTTTGTAAATGTGATAGGATTACTGTGTATTTATTAAGCTGTTGCTTTCATATAATTTTAATATCACAAATGCTTTTTATTTATTTATTTATTTTGTACCAAGAATCAAACTCACAACCTCATGCTTGCCAGGCAGGCCCTGTGCCACTGAGCTATATCCTTGACCCTAAATATTTTGCTATGTAAAATGTCATGATACCAAGGTATAATAGAAGACATTCAAATTTTTTTTTAAATCCTTGGTAATAGAAGGAAACTGAGGAAATGTAGCAAAATGGCAAGAAGCTTTCATTTTTATGTTTTACACACCCTAAATTTTCTGAATTTCTTTTCCAACCTCTTTTCATTTCCTTATCTTGAAGCAAATCCACCAATTTACATAAGGGTGCATCTTGATAAAAGACCCGCCTTTACCTTTCTGATGGCCTCTTGACCGTTCCTGGATTTCCGTTCGAAGTGACAGGACATCAACAGTGATGCGTCAACTTGACTGGAGTGAGACCCACCTGGCAGATTAGCAGAGCAAGGTGGACAGTTGCCCTGCAGGCCAGCAACTGAGGGGTGGGAGGCCCACCCCATGTGGGTGGCACCAGTCAATGGGCTGGCTGCCTGGGTGGAATGAAAGAGAGAGAAGAAAAGGAGCATTCCCGTTGGGGAGAATTTCATTCTTTTTAAGCAGCCGCAAAAAGTCGTTTGCAGCTGGTGCTCTAGGGTGCTGGTCTCCAGGTTTCCGGCTGCTCCGGCCTTCCAGGGTGAATCTGAACCGGCAGCTCCCAGCAGCTTCCAGATCGTGGAGCTCAGCCTGGGCACCCTTGTCCCACATCTCTCGTCTTTTTGGGCTGAGCAGCTGCCGAATCTTCTGGCTCTGCCGAACACAGGTGGTACCATAGATTTCCACATTTCTAATCCTGTGAGCTATCTAACAAATCTCCTTGGGTAATTATACATATATTCTCAATTAATTCTGCTCTTCCAGAGGACCCTAACTAATACAAATGGCATTTGCACTTTACATTTTCTTCAATCTTTTAAAATACTCCTCTCTGTTCTATTTCAAGAGAAGAGTTTTTACAAATAAACAAAATTATAAATGAATGCCAAATCAAACTAGACTTTCATCAAGCAACTTACAAGTGAAATTATTCTGGAAATATATACTGACTTCCTGATATATGCAGATGTATGTCAGAACTGGTTTCTATAGTTTTGTGCTTGATTTTGATTTAAAATATCTTTGAGAATTTATTTTGATATTCTTTGTAATGTATTCTAAAATATGTTTGAATCTGTGGTGGTAGATAATCTATGTTGGTTTTTTTTAACCTCTATTTCACCCATCTTTTATTTAGGGAAGTTGACAGACTGAAGGTCACTTCTTGGACATTTATGTAACTCAGAGTTTACAAGTTATTTGCGCCTCCCTAAGAGCAGGAGCAAATAAAGCAGAGCTAACCTTTCCGCGATTCCTGGCCATGGCTGCCATTTATTCTGGGCTCCCAGGAGTGTGTTCCAAGTGTGTTTTCCCAAAGCAGTAGCAGCAGCAGTGACTTCTCTCACTCCACAACTTCCTGTGCACTGTTTGAGACCCTTGAAGCTGAACACACGTGCAGGGCTGTGGCGTGGCGTGGCCTGGGCGTGGCTGAACTGAGAATGAGGAGACACCTCAGGGGGCAGGACAGGCCACAGCTGAGGCCACCTGGAGACCTTCTGGATAGTTTTCCTTAATTAGCATTGTCTGTTGCTCTGAGGGGTCCTTGAGCCCCTCCCAAGATCCCGCTCAGGTTTCCTCCATTGTCCACTCAGCTCCTTGCTTGTTCTGATTAAATACGGGCTGCCCAGGGTCAGTCGGCAGCTGGCTAGCAGAGTTATGAACTCTGTAGAGGATTTTAGTCCTCCTGTAGCCCTAAAGATCATGCCGCTTGTTCTTGAACCTTTGCTGTGCACCCGTTTAAGGGATTGGGATCTAGGCACAGACCCCAGCAGTCTCTGATTCACTGGAGTTCAGAGGCTGCAGTGAGCATGGCCATCATTTTGGATTTAGGGTGGTCCAAGTTCAGTGGCAGCACCAGACATGATCCCCGTGTGTGTGTGTGTGTGTGTGTGTGTGTGTGTGTGTGTGTTTAGGGGAGCATGTTGTTCTTTAATCATTCCTGGAAGTTGCTAGTGTATTTCCTCCACAATTTTGAAATACACTGAAACCTTTATGTTAAGTAACCTACTATTAACTAGCTAAAGTAGGTTCTGTTTGCAACAGTAAATCCTGCCTGATGATGTTTTCAGCTATTCTATTCTTCCTACTCACTAAAATACAGAAAAACAGAACCTACTGCCACTCAAATAAGTTCCTTTTTCTCTTCCTTAAAATCTCTACATGAGGGGTATTTACACATGCAGTTACACACACATGTGTACACACGAGTCTTCTGTAGCAAGAACATAATAACAGTGAAGGCTCAAAATTCAGGCAAAGTTTCAAATTTTGAATTTCTCCCTTATGCTATGTAAGAGTTCAATCCATTTGAAGAGTTTTGGGATCTTTTTCTGACCTTTGATAATTCGTGAGTGCTGAATTGTCTGTTAAAAGATTTTAGCACTGGTACATGCAACTGGGATTAAGTAAATGCCAGCAAAAATAAGAGGATTTTAAATACTCTTTAATTATAATATTCATAAAACAGCAAAGATCTTATGTACAAAAGGAACCCAGGGAGATGGTAGAAAATTAATAAGCAGCTAAGTACATGTGTTGATCAACAAATCAAACTTTTAGCCAAAGAAAATACACATTTCTTCATTAATTTTTAACTTGCTAATTTTTTCAAAATGCATCCCATCCATTCTCTCAGGTTGAACTGTGAAAATCCTACCACAGAATGTCATGCTTTCATCAGAGAGAAGTTAAGAATAACTTATACACAAGGTAGTTTCTAGTCAAACAAAAAATAAGTCAAATTTATAACACCCAACAAAGTTAAAATCTATTGGTAGAACAGATATGAATATTATTATTAAAAGAAAAGTCACAGTTAAAGTTGATTAAGCACATTAAAAATTGCCCAACATCAAACATGTAATCTGTGTAATGATTTCCAGCATAAGAGTCAGCAGGTCTGTAAAGCCCCAGCTTCTGCAGTGTGTCTTCTATAAATTAACATTTAATCTCTTCCCCAAATTAAAATCTACACATACAGTAGCAACTTATAGAAATGGAACTGTTATTTCAACCTATGCTGTTGTTTGACTATCGAGTTACAAACCCAAACTAGCTCAAACTAACTTAGGGCAAGATTGATTATGATCACTAAGTAACTGCTGACGTCCGAGGGCAAGATACCAGCTCAGACTCCCCAGAATTAGCAATCACGAAGTCAGGAAACAAGCCTGCTACCTTCCCTGCATACTAGGCTACTTACGTGTAAGAGCATTTCAACGGGTCTCACTCTGGTTCTTTGCTCTACTACAGTCAGTTGTGTGCATTAGCTGTCATGAAATCATACCCTAAAACTGGCAAAGGATTCCCGTCTCATTTAAAGTAAAGTTAAAAGCATTGCCATAACCGATAAGACTTATAGGTAGAGTCAGCTTTCTAAGCTCTTGGCCCACTCTCCTCCAGTTCTATCGCTGTCCTAGTGGTTGTTAGGAGTGTCTTTGCTCCTGCCTTGAAACCTCTGTAGGAAAATTCCCCTTTTGCGGGAGTTCTTGTTCGCTTACCCATCTTCCCTGCAATGCGGCTGTATCACACATCTGTAGTATAGTACTCACACATGTAGCACCTTAAAGAAGCAAATGTTTCTCACCTCCTGTGATGTCTGTGCCTCAGGAAACTAAAAGTAGCCTCATGAGGTGACTCTACTTCCAGGTTCTCCAGTATTTGCAGTTCAAGACACTGGCCTGAACCACAATCATGTGACAGGAGCGTCCACTTCTCAGGTGGTCTCAGGGCCAGCGAGCTGGAGCAAGATAATCACGATACGCAGAGGGAAAAAAATGCCAATCAAGAATTTTATATCCTGCTAAATTGACCTTTAAATACAAAGGCCACAGGCAAGAGGTTAAGAACTGGCAAGAAGGTAGGATTAAAGGCAGTAAAAAGTTGCAGAGGTTAAATCAGAACGAAAGTCTAACTTGTGCACATCACTAACACTGTGTAATGAGAAAGCCAAAGGCAAAACTGTTTAATATGTGGAGTTGGTTTATAAGGTCACACCACGGGCTCGTGCTCAGCCTACTGTCATTGGCTGTAATTCTCAGTGTCAGCCTTTTACCGGGGGAGCCCTGGTGCAGACAGGAATCTATGAGTGATTTAGAAGGACTGTGTGGAGGATTGGTGTGTAGATGGCTCAGCAAATTTATTGATGTTACAAGAAGGTGTATTAAAACTTAAAAAAGAAGAGAGACAGAGAACTAAGGATGTCCTGAGAGGTGAAAGCATTGAGTCCCCAGTATTCCGCACCCTCCAAAACTCTACACACATAGCTGGACTTCTGGCCACCTATCTCAAGGCCAGTTTATCGTCTTGGGTTTCTTCCAATTCTAATGCAGTTTACTTATTGGCAGTCCCTTCCCAGGGACCCTGCCGGCACCCCAGACTTGATAGTAACTTCCTTCGGGAACTGGCACGTGCCCTTGTTTCCTGATTCTTGCACAGAGGTCACCTCCCTCATCATGTATTTGGGTGAGAGGCTACTTCCTGCCTGGGGCCAAACCCCATCTTTCTTCCAATATGTATGATAACATCATGCATTGCTCAAGTGCAGAATTGTGAAAATGGATTATTTTTCCTGTAACTGAGAAATCCTCGTTTCTATAATTGTATTAATTGGGTCCAGTAGTATATCCAATACACTTAATATTTGAAAATGTATATGTGAAATTGTATGTTATCAAAGGTAAAAAATTGAATATTGAATTTAGATCACTTAAATTACATGAATCTCATTGTTTCATTATCATGTTTATACATGTATTTATTACTAACATATGTTGTTAGTAATCACCCTTTGCCTTTTGAACCAAAAAAATGTTATGCTTATGTGTTTCTTGGCTAGAATTTTCAAACTTATTCACCACTGTAGAATATCCATTTATATTGCCATCATATAGATTGCTTAAAAAAAAAAACAATATAAGCAACCAAGTAAGTAGAAATACTCTGAAGTTCTCAACTAAACTGAAAATGTCTGATGAAGTCTGGAATATTTCCCAGAAAGAATCCATTGAATGCAGGTTACCATGGTGATTAGCAAAAATGTGGAATAAAGTTCATTTCATGATAATTGCTACATATTTGCAGCTGAAGTGCATCTTTCAGTTTCAGAATCAGACTTTGAGACCATAATAATAGCTCTGGAATCTGCGTTGTATATTTAAACCTATAATACTGTGCAGAGACATATCTAATTCTGTGGAGAGTCTTTTTTTGTGGTGACCAAATTATAATTTTTAAAAAGCTTATTCCTGTTTATTGGAATTTCTGTGTATAAGTTAATTGACATGATGTCTGGTTGATTCTTAAGAAACAGAATTTATAATGTCCCTAAATCCATTTAAAGATAAAAGGAAAGCATTTTATTTTAAAATCCTCCCCCTTTAGGAAGAATTTATTTTTGAAGCAGCTGAATGCTCAGACTTTATAATTATTTCTGAAGAAGTTCATGGTCTAATGCCAACTTTTGTGAATTAATAACAAGTTTTGATAAACTGTGACAAAATCAGAAAGTTAGTGCCTTGAAAATTTAACTCCTTGGGGCAGGGAAAAAATTAAATGTATAATGTAACAAGCTGCCTAGAGGTTACTATGTGACACTGAAATCTCAGGAATAAACCCAATCAAATTTCCCTAATAACAGAATCAGAAACTCAGAATCAGAAAAGCTATGCCAACATTCTTTTGCTACATACTAGTAATTTATGTAGAGTTTTATGATTGTAGAATACTATCTTTTTTGGAAAAATCCTGTATGTAAAAATAACATTAAAATAAAACAGCACATTCATTACATGCATTAACAGTAACACAAGGTGTTTGATTAACATCACACAACACAACACGGCGAAAGAACAGAAAGGAAACTCAGATAAGCGGGCACCGGCATCCTCACTCTTCTCAACGGAAGCTACTGGGCTGATCTAAGTATTCTCACCCTCAATGTACTGACCCAGGGCATACGTTCAGAGGAGCCAGGTGATGTCAGAGTCATCCTACAGTCAAACGCCAAAAGCAGAGTTCAGGTTTATCCCAAGTCTCAATCTAGGGCACTGCATTGTGAGTGACGGTCTTTAACTTGAAAGTAATACTAGTGTCCTCTCTATCTGACTGAGGGGGCAACTCTCTTAGACTAGTTCTTAGGGTTACAGTCTTCAGGGTAGACTTCCTTATCCCCATCCAGATCTGCATTTTCATATATTCAATGATCTTATCAGATATAAAATATATCGTGTGTATTTATTATATGTATCCAAGTCTCAGCAGACTGAGGTAAAAAAGGGGTTTCATTCTGTTTTCTTTTTACCAAGTCTGTGGAATCAACCATTAAGTGTCAAAAGAAATTTCCAGTATGATTAAAATAGGAAATTGAAAATTAAGGAAGAGCGTAAGGAAAGCGCGGTCTTGCATAGTTTCAGAGAACCGGGAAATTAACTTTTCATGAGGTAGCAAAGGAAGGGTTTAGAACAGCTGAACTTGGTCTCTCAGCTCTCTGACAGGATTTACCTTGCCCATGAATTGGCTCACAGATCTTATCTCGTGAGTTGTTATAACTCAAATTAGGTAGATGTCTGTCTTCCAATCCTTAATCTTCACAGTGGAGCCATTGCAAATGGGAACTCCTGCAGTGCATTTTGCTTTCATAATAATGGTTCACCCTTGAAAGTGTGTATGTGTGACAGGGTGGAATAGGAGCTGTTGAAACTAATGTCCAGTGTTTTTCAAAAAGCCGAAGTAGGACAAACAAATACCCTCCAGCCTGATAGAACAGTTGACCATAGAAAGACTCGAAGTGGTCACAGCAGGAGAGCATTAGCTGTGCTCTTGGACATAGCTAACAGCAGCTGACTCAGCATATGTTTAAGAAGGGTATTTTCATGTTGCTTGAATTTTAGATTTAAATTAGTAATAATTAGGTGAAACTGATATTTCTTGAACCATTAACACTACTGATTAACAGTAGAGGAACCTATTCAAAGGCTTTCCCTCCCAGGTGCCTTGTTGGGCTGCTATCCGACACTGATTTAAGGATATCTATTTGCTCTTTGCTCCTGACGGTACCTCCATATATCCAAGCAGCACTATTATATTGATAACATTTAAGGACTATTGCAATGTATTTAAAAAGCACAATGAATGTCTTTTTACTAATATAAAACATGTTCATAAAATTAAATAATAGCAACATGCAAGCAGTAGTAAATTATTATAACTCAAATTAAGTACAAATCTTCAAAATCCTTAATATTCACAGTGGAATGATTATAAATGGGAACTCTCTTCAGTGCTATAAAGTAAATACTTCGCCTTTGAGAGTTCTCTGATTGGCTTAGCATTGGTAAAGCAATAAACTAACCTATAACTGTCAATCGAAGTCCATAAAACATTTTAGAAATTAGCCCTCACTTGTATATAAAGATTAAACCCAAAATATGTGATTTTTATTTCCAACAACTAGTTTACCAGTTACCTTTTTAAAATAAATAATAATTGTTTATACCCTTATAATTCTTATTTTATTGCAATTATTAAATTATGAATATTCTTTAAAAATAGATGATGAATATAAAAATGTTTGTGATTTTATCTTGCCCACTTAGCAAGAACGTGTTGAGTCCTTATGGATTGGGAAGAATAAATAAACTGGATGTTGTCTGAGGGAATAATAGATTGCCGTACTGGGAACTCTTTCCTGATGATATTCTAATATTAAATATTCCCTATGCAACTGTAAAATGCAGCTATGTATGTTAAGGAATAACTTCCAATGGGTTAAATTATACAATACAGGGTCCAAATTATGAAGTCGTTAATGTCACTTCTAAAGTAAAATAAACTTTGTCATATACCTCGTTACATTTCTAGAATATCTAAGCCTGTAATTCCAGCATTTGGGAGACTGAGGCAGAATAATCAGCCTGGTCAGTTCTAGGTCAGCCTGATCTATACAGAGGGAATTCAAGGTCAGCCTAAGCTACATAGTGAGATCCTGTCCTGAAAAAAACAAAAAATAATATGTATTTAGAGGAAGTTGCAAAAAAAAATTAGCAGCATAACAGTTACTGTTGATGTAGCAAATAATAAAGTACAATAAACTGCTGTCAGCTGTGGATCATGAGAGGCTGGCAGAGCTACAGGACTCTCCCACAAGCCCATCTCTCAGAGCCGTGATTCAAGTTTGTGGCTCATTGAAATCAGAAGTGACTACATATCACAGCCCTCCCACCAGTCACAGGAATAGGAACTCCCAGTGTGAAACTGCCAAGCACTAAGTATGTTAGTAATTTGAGACTGCTTCAAAAGGAAAAATGATACTCTCTCTGGTCATAAATAAATTGGAAGATAGGGACTTTCATGAAACACTAAAAACAAACAATACCCAAATTCATAAAATATACAGCACACATCAAACAGATAACCTTCGTTTAACAACCTGCCTGCTTAGCAAATACTCAGCTTTATGACGCACTGCGGGGACTTACCACTGGTCTTTTTTTGTACAATACAACTTGTTTATACAGCACTGTGCTTTAAGTACTGTACTTTTATGTTGGCCCGTACATTGCAGTACTGCATGAAAGAGTTATGCAAATAAAAGCAACGTCATTGAGCCGGGTTTCCTGTAACCGTTTCTCTCTTCTGAGTATTGTAATGTCCACGCTACGCTCCTCATTTAGTGACCATGTCATTAATGACCTTAAATGACAGCCTTAAATGAGGAATACCTGTTGTTAAATTTTTCCTATAAGAATTTTAGAAATCACTTCCCTTTTGAAGTAGACTTAACTTCTTTAAACAAATTAATCATCTTATTCACTCTGCATATGTTTATTAAATATTTCTCTATGTCATAATTTTTTTCTGATTGCACCAATCTTCAGCATGAATTTCAGACTGTCAAACAATACCCTAACATTTCCTATGCATCTGTGTCCTGGCGTATTGCCTGATCCATAATTGACTATTGAACTGTCGTTTATGTGACTATTGAGCATACTTAACTGATGTTTCCCTATTTGCACCGAGACGTCACTTTAACAAGGCACTGTCTACGAATTCAGAGCAGGAATGGTGGCATCTCAATGCATGCTGGACAGCCTATCCAAGCTCTGGACCGTCAGGCACATAAATACACAGAGCGCGTACAAAGAGGTGTGACGGTCAGCAGCTACTTTTGTCGTAACCACAGAACGTTCCCACCTTTGTTCACCTTTGTTTTCCAGTTTCTGTACATGAAAAATGTTCCTGTATGTATTTTCATAAAACGTGGAAGTGTGCAACTGGGATGCATGTCACCATCCGCTGCGGAGCATGCATTCCAGTTTATTCTATTCCAGGACTCAGCCGCTCTCTTTCCCCCCCTTTTGTTGACTTGCAAAAGTGAGGTTTGGATAGCAAGAAGCATGTAGATTCTCGGCCACCATGAGTGAGCTTCCTCCAGCTGAGTGCCGGTCCCTAGGAAAGAATGACGATTCGAACCTATTCTATCAGGTAAGGCGGACACTCCAAGATCAGGCTCTTACCACAACTTAATAGCTCCTTGTTTCTTTTTTTTTTTTAATTAAACTTATTAGCAGATAGAAACTCTTCCTATGACTGACTCGATCTAGATAAGAGGAGTTTTAGAACTTCCTGAAACAATTTTACCCAGAGAAACACACGTGATATAAATCAGCGAGGGCATCCCATTCAGGATGTTTATCTTTTTTTTTTAAATCCCAGTAAAAACGAGGGATTGCCTGTGATCCCCATGTAGTACAGGCTTCTGGACTTTTCCCCGTATCAGGTAGTATAGTCTTATGTTAACCGAAAACATCCAATAACTTCCCTTTCATCAATTAATTCATACATAAAATATTTGCCCTCTCTCTTTCACACGTCAATGTATTTTCTGCAAGATTGGTATTGTAACAGACACATAATTCTGAGATAATTTTCGTTAAGAAAGTCCTTTCATTTTAAACCCCCGCATGTGGAAGCTTCATTTACCGACTATTCAGGAATCATGCTGAGTTGGCATTGGTTGGCAGCTTACACTCAGTCGCGCCATTGTAGAACCACTTATCCAATTTAGAGAGTGCTACAGTCTAATTCAGCATGATATTTAAACAATATAGAGGCTTTTCAGAAGAGGAAAATATGAAGATCTGTATTTGTGTCACACTAAATTATACTAAATATTGATGTAATGTCATACAAATTGGAAGAGTTTTGCCGTTTTTCCTGTAAGGCCCGATGAGAATCAGCTTGATCTGTTGTTTCTTTTCTGCTTTCAGGAATGCATTTTACAAACCTTCATTTTTAAGACGGATAGTTGCAACCGCTAAACAGGATATGTGAAATTGAATGGATTAAGAAGCACAAGGCAGATCAGTACAGCAAAGCTCTGACCGTGTCCATGGATGGTTGAGTTGTGGCCAGTAAACTGAGGCCTAGAACCCAGAGTGAATGTGGGTGGCACCAACCAGTAGGTTTACAACCTCAGTGGACCAAGAAGGGGGAAGAACAAGGACCTGTGCCCATTTCGGGAGGCCTCCATCACCCTTGGGCACCGGTATCCAGTTATTTCAGCTTCACAGCCAACTCACTCCACAGCCCCCTCCCGGGTATTGACCTTGGGCTGGTGCTGTGGCCTTGACCTCTCTCTTCCTGTTGTTCCCTCTCCTTGCCCAAACAGCTCCTGTGTGCAGACAGCCATGCAGCCTTCCCAGCTCTGAGCCTGTGGCTCCGTGGCAAGTCCCCTGGCATAATCACATCCCATTTGCTCCTGATTCTCTTCCTTTTGAGAATCCTAACCAACACAGATAGACGTTTAGGCTGAGAAATCTGGGAACATTGTAAATTCTTCAACAGTTCTCCATTCTTATTTACGCTTTATAAATGCCATGTTAATGATTGCTTAACATTCGGTCAAGACAATTGATATATACTACAGACTGATATGTAGAGATTGCTATGTAACTCAGCAAATATATTAACATATATTAATTAATATCTTTTAGTTTAGAATATCCAAGGAACTATTAGCAAAATGTATTGGCTAAAAAGAAATGTATTGGATAATCATTTAGCAAAAGGAGAAGACACAAGTAGTGTCTAAATGAATTTAAATGTTTAATTATTAAAAGTAAACATGGTTACTTAAATTTAGAACATTTAAGTATATTATGTCAAATTTAGTCATTTGATACACAAAATCATATAATGGATTACTATCTAGGCACTGATCTAAATCTTGAGGAAATTTCCATTAAAATCATTGAAGTTTTCTCCTCTTTCGGTATTTATACTGTATTCCTAATGGGCGGAGACATAAAATGAAAATTAATAAGTAAAACAAGATCTATGGCTGTGTTATGGAGAAAAATTTGAAGAAGAAAAATGGAATGGCAATTGGTTTTAAAACAATCCAGAATACTGTACGGCCGGATGTGAAGACATTTCTATAGTTCTCAGTTCTGTGCGGCTTTCAGAGTTAGTGACCCCACTAAGACAGAAGACAGGTGTCTCCATAAACCCCACCCCATCCTGGGGGCCCGCAGAAGGGTCTGTCTCCTCACGGTCATCTCACTGAGTTACCATGGAAACAGCTCAGGGCAAGCACAGGGTGTTTCTCTGACCCTTGGAATGACACTGAACACTAAAAACGTTTATGGGCATTTTTCCCAAGAAACCTTAGCAAGACTGTGAAGATGAAGAGCTGTAAAATGTTTTCCTTCTGATATATAGAGGATAAAATATACTTATTTAACCATTGCCTCCCATCAAAGGTAGAAATTTCCCATGACTGTTAAAATTAACTATGAGGGTCTTTGGTATTTTGAGGACTAGTTATATTATGACAGTAACATTAGTAAGAAAGAAGTACTGTTTTGAAATAGAAAATTTTATGAGATGCTAAGAAATTTATAAGCTGAAAAGGTAATAAAAATGAGCTTAAAAAGATGAAAGAGTTGAAAAGATCAGTACCATGATGTGTATAACAGCAAACTCTACAGAACAGTTTTCTAATTAAATCTTTTGAGGAAAACAAAAACCAAACACATTCATAAAACACTGAAAGCTTGTTTAATTCATTTAATTTCTTGTACAAAACAAGTTTGATTTAAGTCTTTTCCTTATCTCTTTCCTATAATACAACTGACAGCAAGAAATCCATGTAGAATTACCTCTTTCTCCAATCGCATTATGAGTTAAACATAAATAATAACAATTATAGTTGACATTTATGGAAAGGGACAATATCTGTGAGATATAATCATATTTGACTCTTGCAGAAACCTTATGAGATCAGAGTTGTTTTATTGATGAAGAAACTTAGGCTTAGAAAATTGTTTCTTGGTTAAGATCAGACAGCCAGTAAACAATAGAGACAAAAGTCAAAATACAGCTGATGTTTACCTTCCTCAGGCTTTGAAGAAATATCCTTGTATCAACAGATATGACTGCAGCAACATATTTAAATCTAAAGATTCAAGCAGGAAACATATATAAGATAACTAGAACACTAAGAAAAAAATTTATATTCTTCAATTATAAGGGAAAATCATCACTTTTAGGGAACTTGAGATGGTATCATATCTGTGATTTTGCTTCTTTTCTTTTCTTTCTCTCTTTTATTAAACTTTACAATGGTGGCAAAAATGTGCCAGTTACAGGATTTGATGGAGTATATACCATGTAAAATACAAATAAGAACAAAGTGTACTAAACTCTTTACAATTTGATATGAAGAGTTCATTGACCACTAAAGGTGAAATACTCAGTTGGTTTGTGGGGGGAAAAATGAGTATATGCACATATATAAAACATGAATAGATAGAGGGAGAAGATAGGACAGGCTGAAGAAAGTTGATGACTGATAACCTGCCTGAGGAGCGGGTAAAGGGTGGAAAGCATTCACTGGACAGACAAGCAGAGGAGCTATTTCCAGGCGGAAAACAGAGCATATGCCGGAAGGAGGTACAGGCATCTGCCCTGGAAACTAGACAGACAGAGGGGCAGTGCCAGCATCACACATTTACCTTCTAATAGAGGACATGTACCAAACCCAATAATAATACAATTTGGGAAGTAATAAAAACATGAAGCAGTGCAAACGTGTGCAGGCATTTTTATCTTATTTTACACATAGCAATCAAGAGGAATTTCTATGGAAAAAAATATTTGATCAGATAAACTAGAGACCCAGTCTGTAGCCATATTAGGTCAGTGAACTATCCTCATAAAAAGCCCAAAATATATTGCTCAGCTTTATGGGCAACTACTTAATTGTACCTTTGTAGTTTGAAAACTGCTGTATACAATAGATAAACAAATTGTTGTGGATGATTTCCAGGAACTTTTGTCATTATTTTATTTTGCAGGCACCACTCTTTTTTTTCTGTTTTCTTTCTTTTGCTCATTTTGGATAAATTCTAAGTTCACTAGTTTTTCTCTTTTATTTTCTCTACCTTACTACTTCACCCACCCAGTTAAGAATTATTTTTTTATTCATTTTCAGATGTGCAATTTCATTTAGTATGTAAATAACTTCTGTTGGTAGACTGGGTTTTTATTTTTTTCATGTTTCAAAAGAGTTTTCAGTTAAGGGTTGAAGCATATTTATGATGGCTTATTTAAAATCCTTCTCACGTCATTTCAAAATACAACTCATTGCAAAGTTGTCTCAATTGACTTTCTTTTCAGATTCAAGCTGTGATTCTTCCCTTGTTGTTGGTATCATAAATGATTTTGAATTGCACGCTGAGCCTTTTGTCTATTACCCTAGAAGACTGTAGAGCTTATTTAAACCCATTGTCATAACAGCCACTCACTCTATTTGGGTTTAGCAGGCCGGCCCGTTCTATTTCGGTGTGCTGTGGTTACAGAACACAGAGATGACATTTCTTTTGATCTGCTCGGTTAATCTAGTAGCACTGGGAGTCATGCTGGTTCTTGCTGGCACTGGGTATAGGGAGAAAGGATCTCACTTGGCCAATCTTTCTGGTTTCTTGGTGAGTAAGAGAAATCTAGTATCTACTAAGCTGCAGCTCCTGTGGCGGCTGGGGACGGGGGCTGACTTCCTGGGCTTTGGGATTCTCCCTGGAGACTGGGGAATCCTGCAGTCAGGACCTTGGCAATTGTCTGGTGCCTCATCCTTCCTCTCTAGAGCTGCTTCCTGATCTCCTTTCTTCTACCTTGGAGCCAGCCGAACACGGGTTAAACTCCATGAAACCCTGAGCTACATTAAACCTCTCTTTCTTCAAGCTGTGGGTGTCCTGTATTGTGTCTCAGCCACAGGAAAATTGATAAAGACAAATACAGCCCTCTGCTTGACTCCAGACAAATAGTTAACTTCTATGCACCACGACAAATGAACCAAGAGGTCAGTCAGAGAGAAAATCCTCTCCCCTGACAGATCATGGTTTTTGTACCTTTTGCATTTATAAATGTCTTGATCTCTCTTCATATTACTCTACTTTTTCTGGTGCTTCATTGCAGGAGGAATTGGAGAAGAACATCAAGAGCCCCACTGTGTGTCTTCCCTCCCTCACAGATGAGGGAACCACGGCAGGGCTGAAGCCCAGGCACACCACGTGGACGCCTGGAACCAGTAGAAAAAAGAAGAGCTAGGGAAACTTGAGTGTATTGTAAGATTTGTTAGCAAAGAATTTACATTTCTAGCAGGAAATAGAGAAAATAAGCTTACGCTTAAATAATATAATTCAGGCAGCAAGTCGTAGAGAGCAGAGCCATGAATTAGGATATGCTTATAGCTACCTCAGTAGACATCTGTAAAGGCTTCCAAATGCCAACTGTGAGATGGTGTTGAACTTGGTCAATTTAGTGGACAGTAGGCCAGTAAGGCTAGAGTGCAATTTGCCTTGAATCCATGGTTACGAAGCAACACTATTCATCCGTACACTCCTCTTTGCCAGAGATCGATATCACTTTTGGGTTATCTGACATCAATAAACCAGCCCCAGGTAATTTCATACCTGCTGAAATCAACCTTCATGGTGTATCTCGTGACCGTATTACTTTCTGGGAGGAGATGTGAGTAAACAGCGGCTTTTCCCAACACCCTACCACTTTATAGACTTGAGAACCAGCGTGGTAGTGAAACAAGACAAACCTGTTCTGCCTAGTCAAATGAAATGAATTAAAGAAGTTGATACTGAAAACAAGAAAAAAAATAGCAAAGTCAAGGTTACGATGACTAAATATGTTTCCAATTCCATGTGTCCCCACTGACTCGGGAACACGCTCCGCTAGGATCAGGCAGGCCTCGCATCTTCTCAGCAGGGCTGTTCTCACTTAAGGTGTCACGTTAAATGACTGTAGGATGGACGCAATGAAAAACATAGCATCAAAAAATTTATTATAGCGTGCACTCTTATAGTCACTTAAAATGGCATTTTCTTCATTTTTTTAATGTTTATGAAGGTATAGAATATCTTGGCCACCACAAAGGGTCAAAAAAACTATGAAGACTTTTATGCAATAAATATTTAGTGAACACTAGCTATCTACCTAATAAACACTCTCCTGATTATAAATGCCGTAGAGTTTAATCTCCCCAAATGCTCTTGCAATGTAGACTGTTATCACCTGGTTTTTCTCAGATGACGAACTGAATGCACCTGGTTTAAATGCAGGTTCCCTGAGTCCAGAGCCTACCTTGCTCATCACGATGCTGTGCATCCTCATTATATTTGCTTCTGATGTCCTGGTGGCTAGCTTTGTGGAGAAGAGAGACAAGTGAAAAATGACAAAACATTTTATATATATATATATATATATATATATATATATATTCCGAAGTGTGGTGTAGAAGCTTTCAGCATGAATATCTAATTCAGAGAGGGACGTGTTAAAAACAAATATTCCTGAAGAAGGAAATGGAACAGAACTGAGATTTGAGCAACTCCTGGAAATTTTCCACAAAAAGATCAGGTGGGAAGGATATTTTAGGCAGTGGAGCAAAATATCTATTCCAAAGTTATGACACTAAGGAAAAAAAAAGACTCAGGGCATGGAAATATCTTAGGTGGAAGTGTAAAAGCGACAAAGCAGATTACACTGCAGAAGACTCCATGTATCTTATGACGGGATTTTAAAATGCCTCTGGCTGTAACCATGAAAGGTTCTCAGAAGCTGCAGTTAATAACAAATGCATTCTGACAGCAGTGTGGGGAACACATGAGGAGGAGACTCTGTGTGCACGGAGAATGGAGAGCAACTGCAAAACCACACTGGAAACAGAGAGATAAGTATGAGTCGGCTCAAGAGCTGCTGGGGGAAAGAAGCGTTTTAACATCGGAGCTACGAAAGCCAGCAGGAGGGTATAGGGCTGAGGAGGGGATTTAACAGCGACATTTCACATACTTACATGCTAAGATGCAAGAAGGACTGAAAGCACGGGTTTGAGACGGGCATCCCTGCATGCAGATCAGTGCTTTACAAGTTTCAAATTGCATGGTCACGTGAAAGACACTTGAATCCTACGCTCAATCTACCTTTCCTTAACGCTGTCTGGGCAGCCTCCAGAAAGTGTCACTGTGTGTCTTAGAAACATCCTGCATCTACCCTACCTCACTCATTGGCCTTTCTGCCCTCTTATTTTTTCTTGCTTGAACGACTGCAGAGCACTCTTCACTGGTCTTTCACCCTTGACAGCGCTCCTTTCCTACTGTGTCTCACACGTGGTAACCAGCACAGTCTTTCAAAACAAACAAACAAACAAACAAACAAACAAACAAACAGACAACCTATAATGAATTGCAGCCTTAAGCTCCGCATGATGATACACTATGCAAGGCTGAGGCAGGAGGATTGCAAATCTGTATCCCCAAGATGAGCAATAGTGAATTAGTGAGACCATGTTCCAAAATAAAATGTAAAAAATGACCAGGGATGGAGCCCGGTACAAAGGCCCTGGGTTCAATCTACAGCAGAGCTGGGAGTGGGAAGAAGGCAGTTTCAACGTGGGTGATGCGTAAAGAGGGAGTGAGGTAGGGAGGCCAGCGGTCATTATCACAGCTGGCCGGAAGTGACCCAGAGGTCCTGTAGATGTACACACCTGCAGATGGATCTGGAAGACGCAGTTCAGGTAGGTGTGGGGACCAGAGACTTGGGGAGGAGGACACCTCGATGTATCATTTGCATTTCTGCCTAGAGCAGGCAGAGGTGGGGGAGAAGCTTGAATCTGGTGTTGGTCAAATTGATGGTCAATGACTCTGAGACGGTGAGTACTGAGCCTCAGAAGCTGGGTCTGAGCTTTGCATACTCTGTCCTGAGGGCGGCGGGCGGTAAAACCTGCAGATGTAGATCCGAGTGATAAACAGTGAACCCGCAATGGAGACATCGCAGACTTAGCATCGGAAACACCTGCGAGTTGGGGAAGGGTGAGGGAAGCCAGGGAAGCCAGGGAAGCCTGGCCTGAGGCTCTGTCTCCGGAGGACAGAGGAGCCGCGGCAGGGACGCCCGCTGAGCGCCGGAGGAGGATGCACATGGAAGTGTCCTCCGTGCGGCGACCCAGCTGTTCCTAGGGGTGTGCGGGGGAGTCTTCTCCAGGAAGGGAGGGGCGCGAAAGTCAAGAATGAGCTGGGGAGTAAGTTTGAGATGAGAAAGGGGAGACGGCAAATAAAAACAACTTACAAGAAGCGGGGCTGAAAAGAGGGATCGAAGGACAGCAGGAGAGACCTAGGTAATATCAGAAGAAAGTGTATCATCCTGCCCCACAGAGCAAATATGTGCACAGTTAATGCATTTAGCAAAGTACCTTCCTGCCTTCTGAACCAGGTATCGAAGGCTGAAACATATTCTACAATAAAATATCGTGACCACGCCGAAAGCGCTGCTTCCCTGTTGATGCGCCATCAGATCTGATAAGCCCTTCTCATGTGGGAAACTTGAAGCCACTTGTTGCTAAATAAAGCAAGTTGGTGAAACCAGCCGCTGTCAATCTTGATTTCAAATTTTGAAATTTTCTTCCTTAGGATTTTTTTTTTTGCATTTTTAAAAATAAGCCACTTAAATACCATTTTGTTACCCACTAAGCCCCTTATGGTTCACACCTGGAATGAGTACTCTACTTTAATGGTGTTCCTAACCCCAAACCATGGACAACTGGTTGACAGTCATGGTTAATAAAGGATATGATAGAACCACAGCCATTCATAGTCCTTGAATTTGAACACTAACTTGATACTCAAAATGTGAACATATTTACTCATACATTGGCATAAGTACACAAGTCCTTTTTTAAAGAGCTTTGTGGTCTAATCGAATGTATTCTATTTCCACACTTGTTAGTAGGAAATTGCACTTACATGCACTGAGAAGCCTAGAGCTATAACACAGTCATAAGCGAGGAAGCAGGCTGGCTTTTAATATAAATTAATTAGCACTTAGACTAAGTTTGAAAGGGAGGCTCTAATTCAATGTCATTTTATCATTAATTTTGAGTTATTTCAGCCTAATTCTACCCTATTCATCATGACCCAAAAACACAGTAATTGTACATAAACATTTTCTGTTAGCACTTGATTTTGCCACAACATTAAGGCTCAAAATGCCAATCATTTTTCCTGGGGTCCTTTCAATAGTACTTGTAATTTGTTATTTTCATCTTGCTGGTTTAGTCTATAAGAAGTATTTCATCCTCTTACTGCTTGGCGTTTAACAAACGTACGGCAAGTCAAAGCTGGATCAGTGTGTTTGCTCTTTTGTGCTTCTTATTGAGAGCCCAGGCACAGCCTGTTTAGAGGAAGGTGTGTACTTGTGGAACAGGGCACCTCCCGAGTTATCCCATTAGCTGATAAATTCAGGTGACTCAGAGTTGCTAACCTGGACATATGCTTTCTTTATAGTTTCTTTTCATTGTTATTTAGTTTATATGCCAAAAAATTGATATAGAGATACATATTTAGTTAGACATGTTACTTAAGATGAAAATATTAGTTAACCTCTACATTTTAACTGCACTCCTCTGCCGGTTCTGACGTCGTACTTTCCAGGCAGTGTGTGCTGGGTGGTCCTGCACCTGCCCTTGTGTTTCCCAGCATGTGTGGGATCCATAAATAACACTCCTGTCTTCTCCCCTGCTCCAAACCCAACAAGAGTAGGCACAGAGGATGGGCAGGTGGAGACACATACCGTTATTTCTGGTAAATTCTTGTGAGAAAATGTGCCTTTTTCTCTGTGCCAGATGAGCCTGGTGCTCCAGAACCAGGCAGATAGCCCCACCGCGGCTAAGCTGCCCTGAGTGGTCACCACCCACCCTGGGGTTCCCTGCGATATATGTCATGTCACGGAGGGCAGCTCTGGAGGGGAAGGAATGGGCAACACAGACCAGGAGAGCTATTTTCAAGCAGTGGTTTTGGAAGTGGGGTTAAAGTACCCCAGCAGTTTTCCCTAGAAACCTTTTAGGGGTCTACAAGGTCCTCTTTTTCCAACCATATATATGAGCAGGCGCCTTTTCAGGCGCTTTAGCCAGAATACTACATTGCATCGAGTGGATGGGAAACAGTCCTGAAGATCAAGCAGTCGTCTATTAAACATGAAGCACATTTGCAAAAATATGTGTAACGATGCATCTCATCGCATTGTTTTTATTTGAAAATTGTAAATTTTTTCAGAAACATTTATGTTAACATGCTGTTTGTTAATTTTACTTTCGATCAATATGTAGGTATTTTTTAAGTTTCTCAGTTCATTACATACAAGACGTAATTCATGCAAACAAAAGCTCTTTGCTGCTCTCACTAATACTTCAGAGTGTAGAGATGCCTCCAGATGGAAAGTCGGAGGCCCCCTTTGGAGTGGATGTTCCTATAGCTGGAAGGATAAAGCAAGAAACAGATGTGACTTCCTCTGTGCTTTTTAGTCTCAGCTCTAGTTATCAGGAGGAGTATTTGCTGCGCTGTGGGCTGCCATTTCAGATGCCGCTGTCACCGCTTAGCACAGGTTCTCATTTTAGTGATGATAGGTATTAAAACTGGGGCAACAGTACGGGTTTATGTTACAGACAGCTAAATTTGATAGAAATACTGTAGGCAGTCAGACAGGGCTGGGCCCTCCAGGGAATCCATGGGGAGAATGAGAAACTGTGGCTGGGGGCGCATCTGAAGATTAAAGTCACAGAAGCTAGATTTATAGTTCCCTAAGGAATAAACAGAAGTTTAAGATTATTGGCATCACCCTCTTGCATGTCTCATATAAATAAACCATTAGCTCACTAGAAGTGGGCCGGCCTCTCCCACCCCCTAAAATTAAGACTAAGACTAAAACCAAGACTAAAGACAAGATTAAAACTATAAATGATTGAGCAAAGTAAATGATGTCAGCCATATGACTTTGGTACTACTGGATCAATATTAGCTAAACAGCTATCCTTGCAATCTTATTGGTTGATCATAGTTTTGTCCCATGCTGTACCCACCCTGTGATTTTGCTCTATAAAATTTCCTATAAGAAATGACTCCTTACAACCTACGCAGGACCTGTCTCTCAGGAGCTCTCCTGATTCCCCATTCCTATTTCCCAATACATTTCCCTTCTCTTAACCTCCATTGTTACTTAGAATTCATTCTTTGACACAAACTCTGTGAAAAAGGTGTCCAGCACACTTGGACTCACAGTTTTTCCCCTATAGCTTTTGGAGACCCGATATCATTTATCATTTAGAGGCAGAAGATTTAATTGAGAAGAATGGCTAGCGATTTCTTGGAGAAACTGGTAAGTGCCCTTCATTTGAGGAGCTGAGCTCAAACTGGACCCTTAACAAAAGTAAAAGACGGAGAGCGGATGCCTGCTCGAGCTTTGCAGGGAGGCACAAGGCCAGGAAGAGGATCACGCTGGCCCATCAATGACAGAAAGACGCGAGGGACCAGTTTTATGGGTGCTGTGCTGATGGCGGGGGTCTGGTCCGTCAGTATCTCAGTCCTGGTTTCAGGGCTCCAGAGGAATCCTCATGACCTGAGGGCCGACCCCGTCCCAGGTGGTACTGACCCTGCAGAGGACAGTCTCAGGCCAGCTCTGCTGTGGCCAAGGTGCGGGGTAGTGGGGATTTGTGAGAATCACTGATTGTCCCTGTGAATCCTGAAAGTTATTTTGCTCTTAACTAGCTGTCTTCAGTCCTGAGAGGGAAGAGATAGCTTAGGTAAATGTAGGGCTGATAACTTGTTTGGCAACTTTTAGACAGACATTCCTTAGGCACTAGCAGACCTATATGCGCAGCAGAGGACAGGACCACAGTTACCAAATGAAGACTGTGTTTGTTCCACTTTTAGTTACTCATCGGGCATCTGTGAGCAAAGCACACTGATGCTTTTAAGCCTTTGACTCCCTCAAGAAAAACCCAAATCACGCATTTTTCTAAAGACAGTAATATTGCTTTTAAAAATAATTTTTTTATTTTACGAAAAAATAAAAATAGTGAATATACCATGTATCGTTATGTTCAGTATAGCTACTCAGAGGGCAAGGGGAAGAAAAGGATTATGTCTGACAAAGCAGAAACAAACAGGTCATAGCACTAGGCTTTTCTTTCAATGAACTAAGAGAAATTAGTGGCACAAATGACTCAAATTAGCATATACATTAAAATATTTTGAAACAGCAGAATAGGTAGTTTGGGAAATGACTGGAACTTCTCCCTGCCTCCTACTGATCTGTCTTCTATTTTGGTCTTTATTTGTACATAGATATTTTGAGTTTCTCAAGTAAAAGAAACCATGTGAGATGTAACTTGTGTGTGGACTAATTTCACTTAGCATTTTCTGCTCTCCAGTTCATCCACTTACTGACAAGCGCCTTAAGTTGGTCCATCAAGCTTTTAAGGAGCAAAGGGGAGAAAGCCCAGGGGTTGGTTTTTCTTCTGTCCCTACGGTGGCCTCTGTGTCACAGCTTTCCCAGCCTCAAGGACTCAGCAAGCTGTTGAGACAGGAATTAAAGAGCTCATACACTACGTGGTGTATCTGTGGTGAGTTTTCTTTAAATTCTACTTGCTGACTTGCTTTTGAGCGTTGTTTCTGTGGCTTAGACTGAAGGAAGTAGTGGAAATAACCTTGATAACCATGTGCTTCTTCAGTGATGTTTGTAGAAAATGAAGTTGAGGGTTGTTTTTAACAAGATAGTGGCTGGTGCCTTTGAGAAACCTCAGGAGTGACATCTTTCATGTTTTAGCCACAAGAATCAGAAGTGTTTTAACTTATTGGGTTCTTTCTACAATTTAGAGATTATCAATCACATCTTTGTCATTCACTCTTTTATGCTGGCTGCTAGAAACTTTAGAGTAAATGTGCAGCCTCTGTTAAATATGTTGCTCAGCATTAGTACATCATTGTAAAATGACCTAATGAACAGCTTCAGCTGAAATTTTCCATTTTTCTCCCTCTACATTTGGATTTATTTACTATTACTCACTTATTTTTTTGTTTTAGATTCTGTAAGCATCTTAAATCTTTTCTAGAAACTACAGAATTTTCAAGAAATGCTTTAAGAATAGCAAATTGAATTCATGGTATAGGTTAAGGAAGCAGTGGGTTTAGACACCCTATTTCCACGTTCTGTGTTGTGTGTGTGTGTGTGTGTGTGTGTGCGCGCGCACGCGTGCGCACCAGGGATCAAACTCATTACATTGCACTTGCCAGGCAGGCACTTGTGCCGCTGAGCTAAATCCCCAGCTCAATATCTACATTCTATGTTATTATTTTCTTCATATCCCTGGGGTGAAAAAAAAGGAGGAGGAGAACAAGGAAGAGAGAAAAGAGGGAGAAAAGGAAAAAGTGGAGGAGGAAGAGGAGGAGAGAAGGGAGGAGGAAAGGAAGAAAGAGAAGAGGAGGAAAAGAAACTACCTACATTTGCATCGCTAAAACTTTTATACTAATTAAACATGAGGATCTCAGGGCTTTTAGGAGTCCTTTCCCCATAATTACTCTACTGTGCCTCTGTCACTGGGTACTGCCACTTTCTCATCTGGAAATCTTAGGGCTCAGTGATACAAATGCAAATATAAATGAAAAAACTCAAAACATCCAAATCGCTGTCCTGACTCATTTACTAAAATATTCTCCCATATTTGCCTTTCTCTCCCTTTACACAAAAGGTGTTTACTGAGAAGAGAAGCTCATTACACATGCCTTTGCAATGTCAATTAGCAATGGTGGAACAAGAATTTTGTGTTTGAGCTACAAGGAATTTCTGTGGAAATCTGTTGTTTTCCAGGCTGAGGCTTTGATTGGAGAGGATCCAAGTCATTACCTAAATTTCCATTCCATTGTTATGCATGAATCTTTTTACAACTTCCTATAGGGTATTTAGAAATGAACAAAAGTTTGCTTTGCTTTGTGTTCTCTTTGCTGCCATTGTGTTAGTACCTTTCTGTAGAGTTGTGGGTGGGGTCTAAATTGTGTTTTATACAGAGCTTTGCTCCAGATGCAGGGAAATTGGTTGGTGGGTCTGGGCTTCCTCATTGCTCTGTTTTTAAAACTGAAACAAAAGTAATGGATTAAAATCTATGCTTTGCTAGGAGAGATTGGTTGCAGAATTGGATTTAGGAAGATTAAGCCCTTTCTAATCCAAGCACAGTGGGGCTGGCTGAGGCCCTACATGCAGAAAATGGCATGGTCATTAACCCTAAATGTCTATGATCTCCTGAAAGGACAGTGCTATACTGAGGACTCAGCATCAGATTGTGATGCTCACAATTTAAGATTGTTGGCAGGAGCTGTAGCTAGCTCAGCCCTGGAGAGAGGAACATGAGGTAAGAAACACTTACAGCTTGGGTCTGGTGGCTGCACATTTTATGAGCCCACTGTGCCATACCAGGGTGGTTACTGACAGGTAGTTGACATCAGTTGGCTGAATTACTTTGCTGCACTGACTTTAATTCCTGGTTTAGTCGGAGTTCTCTCTGGAGACTTCAGTGTTTGATGCAAAATTTTTGAAGCCCATTTCAGGGGCCAATCTTTGCATCTCTTCTCTAGATTTCTGTGCCTTTCTTGGGGTCTGTGCAGTCTAATCTCAGCCACCTCTTTTTCTTTGCAAAGGAAATGACTAAGTTTATGTTGGAAGATCTGCCCGTTCGAGGTGACTCTCTTTCATGGCTGCCTTTCTGGCCCTCTCCAAAGACAGGTTCAACTTAACCACTGTTTATTTTCAGCTTCCAGATGTGTACAGCCAGAAACCAGCCATCCCTTTAATAATCTCAGACATTTTCTTCCTGTTGTTTGATTTTAAGAGACTCCTCCTACCTCCACTGCCTGTGGCCACACAGGCAGCCCCGGGAGAGGGGTCACAGGGACAACAGTGAGTGACCCAGGAGTTCAGGCCGCCTGTTTTTTCAGTTCATGCTGGTTCACCCTTGGCCTCATTGCACTGACTCTGTGCTACACATGAGTCACTGCTGAGTGAGCCTAAACTTGTGATCTGATAGATGTGACAATCTTCATACCTTCCAGGCAGGGACTGTAGCCTGGTCAGTTGGTCAGGCTCTTCTCGTTAGAGTCAGGTAGCAAGCCAGTTGCTCTTTTGGAATAGTTTGTCAGTCTTTTCCTTAAGTGGCATGGTCGTCCTCCAGAAGGGACCGTTTCTGAAACCATGCTAGGTGTTTACTCAGTAATTGTTTCATAGGGATTTTCACTGACCTCTTCGTGGGATCTTCTTCATCACAGATGCATCTGACACCACAGACAGCCGTGTCCTGGGGCCCACGTGGTGGGCTGCCTGTCCTGCTGCCTACATGCCCCGCAGAGACCATCCAGGGCTGCCTACTCAGAGCTGCAGGCTTGCATGTCCTCTGGGTAGAGTCCAGAGAGGAAATTCCCCAGTGAGGTGCACGCTGCCTCCAGAACTCAGTGAGACTCCAGGGTTGGATTTTCCTTCCCATTGCTGGGAGATACAGGATGCCTGGGTTTGCTCTTAATTTTGAAAGCTTATCTCCGAATCTCCCAGGCCACTGACCCCACAAACTGTCTCCACTATGGTGGTTCTACAACCTGTTTTTTTGTTCTTGTGATCCCAGCACTGCACTCAGGCCCTGGTGCATGTTAGGCAAGTGCTTGGCCAGTGAGCTAGCTACACCCCTAGCCCGGGTCCTCTGATGTTTGAGTTCATTTCCTCTATGTCTTCCTTCATGAAAGACAGTGCTGTCAGCCTTTGCCTTTACCGTTTTTATCACCATGCTGAACTAGAACACAGTGCACTTCGTGTTTTCAAGGCTGTTGGTCCCTCAGTTCTCGGTCCTGACTCTACTCCGTTCATCAGTATCTTCTGACATGCCCACTGCTGTAGCATGTGCCCCACAGAAACTGGTTGCTGGGTAAAGGAATAAATGACGAGATTTTAGACAATGATTTTTCTTCAGTGCTGGGGATTAAAGTCAAGGCCTGGTGCATGGTAGACCAGTTGTCTACTGCTGAGCTACACCATCAACACTTTTAAAATTTTGTTTTGAGACAGGATCTTGCTAGATTATCCTGACTTTGCTTAAATTACTCTTCTGTCTCTGCCTACCAAGTATCTAGGATTGCAGGTGAGAATCACTGTGTTTGAATTATGATTTTTGTGTGTATGTGTGTGTGAGGTTTTTTGAGACAGGGTCTCCCATGCAGTTCGGCCTCACTTTGAGCTCACTTTGCAGCCCAGGCTGGTCTCGAATTTGCAACAATCCTCCTGCCTCAGCCTTCTGAGTGCTGGGATTACAGGCGTGAGCCACCATGCTCAGCTCAAATTATGATTCTTAGGAAGTGATTTAGTAATAAACTTCTCAGTCATGGAAATCAAATGTGAGAAATTTTATGTGACTATAACTTTATTAAGTTAAATACATGTTTTTATTTTATATAGCACATATCCTGATTTTATTATTTCTCATGCTTTAAATATTAGGTGAAATTATTAAATATTATGCATAATGGGTAGTTTTGTTTGTTTGTTTGTTTTGGTACATATAGAACCCCGAATACATGCACTAAAAGTGATATCAACCTTGTATCTACTTATGATAAGAAAATTTCCTAGATAACTGAGATTTTGGACTCAAATATTCCATGGTTGCTGGTACTTCCGGAGCACTATAAATTTCTGAGAAGTAAATAGGTAAGCACAATACATTAACAAACTTTACCTATGTGAGTTAATTGGTAACTAACCTCTGCAATTAGGAAGGAGACAAAGAAAAAGAGCCAAAAAAATTGATTTCGGTTAAAAAGTAGAAAAGAAGACAAGATGAGCTGTACACTATGTGTTAGTTTTAACTAAGAAATCAGAAATATAGAGAAGAAATTAAAATAATAAATACTAAACAAATTTAATTAAAAACCATAGCTTGAAACATTATATACCTCTATGTGCCCAGCCCCCCCGTGCAAAATGCTATATTGCACTTCTAACTTAAACCTCATGGTATCCGTGTGAAGTGGATTCTGCTTCCTTCTCCCCTCTTGAAGTCGAATATTCTAGGTCTGAGAGAAGATGACAAGGACAAGACCCAAAACAAGCAGCTGAGTTCTCTGGCTCCACATCACATGGTGCTGGGAGATTTAGACCATGGGTCATAGCAGAGCATTGAATTCACCTGCTGAATATCATGTTCCTTCAGAAACCCAGGTTAATGTATTTCTCTTAACTAGGCTAAGACCTTAGACAAGTCATTTTGATACTGACCTTCCTGCAGCCTTGCTTTGAAATCAGTGATATAGGACACTGCCCTTGACTGTAAAGCAAAGAGCTGGAAGCGACTCCATTTTCAGGGCTACGTCATGTCTTTGAAACTATTGTTATGTGAGCTAATGAAGTTCTAAGCTATTTTTGAACAAATACTTGCCTGCAAATCTTGTGCTTCAGGCTGCTTAAAAGAACTCTTAAATTGCAGTGGAATACAGCCATTCCCCCAAAGTTAGAAATAGCTGGGTAATCAAGTTCCAATGCCCAATGCAATCTGTTCTGAAATTTCCATTGAAATTTATCTTGAACACTATGAGTCTGGACAAATAGGCTGAGATGGAATTGAATAGGCATAGGGGAGACTTCAGTAGACCTGCAGCAGGGCTGAGGGCTTAGGGAAGACAAAGAAGTGAGGTTTGAGCATGGCTCTCAGCACAGCTTATTCCACAGTATTAATCTTTGAACAACCTAAGCGTATAAATATTCAGTGTGAATCCACATTGGTCCTTCAAAGGGATTGCTTTATTTTGACTGTTGAGCCCTTAAAACAGAAATGACATTGCGTGCCATTCTATAGGTCTGACCTTATGACATAACTCATGGTGCACATAAACAGAGTGTCCCTGCTAATATTAGGCTAAGAGTTTCAGGCATAGAACAACTGCCACATGAGGTCACTGTTGTTCATATGTAAATTACAACTACTGTACAAAGCTGGGTCCGGATTGAACCGTTTTAGTGTCTGGGATTTGAATATGCAATGGATGTGGAAGGATGGGAATACACTCTTTAGGAATGCATTGCACTTTGGTGTACATCTTCAAAATTTAGACTTTATTTTGTGGTTAAATTAGCAATTATTTCTCATAAGCCTTGAATTAAAATTTTAGGAGAGTTTGAGGAGGAAAACAGGCTTTACAGGTGTATTCAAAGCTTACTCTGTCCTTACATATGTTTTAAAGTATCTATACATCAGTCTCAGTCTTTCAGTCTTCACTGACGATTTTAAAGAGCATGCTGAGTTTCCCAAAACTGGGTCCAGTCAATTGTTGTGGAATACCCTTACAAAAAATAAGAAATAAATAATTTATTATTTAGATCTTCTATTTTAAATCCATGGGACCACAGCTTTAATATGAGAAAAAAAATTGTTACTGACCTAAGTGACTACTTCCTCATGTGCAGAGATCTGTTTTGATTTAAGGTTCTTCTGAATTGTCAGTTAAATAATGATCACAGAAATACCAGCTTTGCCAAACCAGAACACCCTGCATACATTATAAACCAAAGCACTTCACATTTACGTGCATGTCCTCTTATCCGGTCCTCCCACCGTGCCACCAAAACTGATTTTGTCAATGTTCACAAATACCTCAGCAACACCAGTTCCAATGGAAACGGGCTCTCCTTCCTTTGGACTGAATTTCTCAATAATGTTAGACAGAACTGGCCAATACCTTCAGAAGATCTTCTTCCTCTTTTACTGCTTTTCACCACACACCCTGTTCTAATTATCTTCTACCTACTTTCTTTACTAACTACTGCTCCACCCAGGATACATAATATCTAAATTGGTATTCTTAGGGCTCCACTGAATCCTCTCCTCATCAATCTGCATCTCCCAAGTGACCTTATTCATTTCTGTTTTTAAAATAAGTCTGCCTAATTTGTGTCTTAGCTGAGGTCTTTGTCTTCAGCTCCAAAAGATCCTACCCAAATATGTGTATGTCATACAGACATACTCCACAACACCGTATGTATCCTGGAGACTACGGCAAACATACTGAGTGGTTCCTGAATGGGGCAATGCGTGGATATGTTAGCACCACGGGTGAGCTCATGTGAGTTATTTATGTGGGGGTCACACTGGTTAACAAACCCATTAAGACTAAAAAAGAAAGCATGAAATGAAATTCTAGCATATGTAGAAGTCCCTTATTCTTCTCTGTATGTCAATAATTTTTGAAACTCAGTGGTAAGTCAACATAAAATATACTATCTTATCTCACAAAATAGTAAAATCCAAAGGAAATGGTTATCAACTTTCTTCCCATAATTGGTCACCATCTCAAATTCCTGACAAAGTTTTCTAGAATTCTTTCCCAATTCTGTTTTCTCTGCTTCCATCTAAATCTCTACAGACAACTAAGCTTTTATTCCGTATAATCCTTCTCAAACACTATTGAGAACCAAATAACTATTGTGATGGTCTTATGGAAATGTTTATATTCTTATCATACACATTTCCATGTAATGCTTGATGTGTGATTTTTTTCAGACTTCTCTTTTAAATATAAACTTACCAACTTCATTTAGTGGACACCTGAAAAATTGATCTTCATGAAGCTGATACTATAGAAAAAAATTACATATTAATAAAAGTATCATCAGATATATTAACATTAGTATCATGTGAGATAAAACTAATAGTCATTTAAAATAAGGTAAAATTGGTCTGGCCCTTCTTCAGATACTCTCAACTTTGGTGAGTCTATCTGCATGATCATTTCTATTTTTATGATTAGTAGGCTGATTAATTTTAAAGGACTATATTTGGCAAGCCATTATTAAACTAGGACTATGTCTTCTTGATTATCTCTTTTATGATACCAGAGATGACTAATGAGAAAAATATACTAACATCAGGTTTTATTAAAATTTTTAACCTAATGAGTTCATTCTGGCTGGTTAATCTTTAGGTTTATTTAAAGCATGATTTTTTTCTAATTTGTTTTATTGTGAATTATGAAACATTAAACTCCTTATCACTTGCTATTCTTCCATAAGGTTTATTTCAGGTTTGTTTTTATTCCTAAATTCAAAGTATTAAACTTTCATCTGCTGAAGCATATGTTGCAGTCATATATCAGGGCATTCATATAAATACTGGGAAGATGGATCGGCATGTCTTAAAGTTAAAAATTACAAGGACATCATTGTTGACTACTGTTTTGAGTTCTCTATAATATCTAGAATACTCTTGAATTTAGAGTGCACAGTAACTTATAATAAATCTTTTTTGATTTGGAAAGCAACTTATTCTTTTCCTGTTTGGTAATAAATAAACTTCCTTACAAAGAAGGACATTTTTCACCTTTCAAACCAGTGTTATAAATTAGAGATGGAACACGGAACCTGGTGTCACAGATAACAGCTGTCCTTCCTTGCATCTTCTGTTCATTAATCAATGAAATTATTGCTAGACGTGTTGGCATCCAGTTAAAGACACTGGGAACCGCAACTCTTAGATTCCCCGCAGATTGTAGACTATTCACACCACAGCGGGTGCGAGGTGTGTAAGTCTCTGGATTCACCAATGTGTTTTGATACATATGCATGTCTGCTAATTGCAGGTAAACATATAAGCACATGTTATTCCAATAGAGCTATTTTCTCTCCCTGTGATTTCTAGATGAGAGTTGCCTGATTTCTGTTTTTATGTATCATTAAATGAGTATTCCATGGGGTTGCTCTGAGAGGTGTCACACGCACTGCGGTAACTTACACGCTCCTTCCCGGTTGTGTGATGCTCTCGCTGCACGAGATTATATTTCCATGCTCCGCTGAAATTAAGTGGCTATGTGGTTTGCTTGGAGATGATATTAGTGCATCCTGGAAAAAAAAACTCCAGTTACTTTGTGATTCTCCAATGATCATCAATAGTTTTTTTCTGCCAGTGGGAAAAATAGTACTAAACATGAGTGATTTTAATTTAAATCAAAATATCAGTGGAAAAAATAATACAGTCTTCCAGGATAGAGCCTAATCCTTCCAGTTCAATACCAGATTAAAGTAGGCTGCAGATGACCTCCTTGCAATCCCAGCACTGTGGGAGGCTGAGGCAGGAAGTTCACAAGTTTGAACACAGCCTGAGTAACTTAATGACTTAGTGAGTCCCTGTCTCAAGAGGAAAAAATTAGAAAAGAGCTGGAGATGTAGCTCAGTGCAAGGGCCCTGGGTTAATTCCTAGTACTAAACAAAAAATGAACTATGTAAGAAAAATATATACAATGTGTAATAGTATTATTTATGAATTGTTCAGAACCTAAATTGTGATGTCACGGCTTCACTGTACTACAGTGTTACATGTACAACTAACGCTGTGTGTGAGGTGTTCTTGGACAAAGTGTGATTCTCATCCAGGACTGTGAGGTGATCTGGACAGCAGGTGTGGAGCCTTTCTCAGTAAACACGCGATTTCTTGAACAGATTCTCCCCAAACTGGGCTTTTAAAATTTCAAATTACTCCTTTCTCACTGGCTTTGAAAGCAAGCACACAGGTCGTTTGATTTTGAGTGGTTTTGTTATGTCTCACTGACAGTAAGTTATACAGCTAATTAAAGTAATAGATGCAGCCCAAGTTCTTGACCTGAGCATGAACGTTCAAGGTGGTTCCCACATCCTTGATTTTATACCAATGAGCCCAGAGCTTGCAGTCAGACAGACATGAATTCAGGATCTAGTTCGTCTTAACAGCATGACTTTGGGCACATTATTATTGTCTTTAAACATTAGTTTCTCTACCCATAATATGGTGCTGCTGTGTGGATTAAATTAAATGAGAAATGTACAGTGTTTAGCATAACGCTGGTCAAATTCTGTGTGTCCATCGTAGTGTTTTGTGTTATTAATCTCAGTTTCCAGCCAGTCTCTAACCCATGGCAGCAACAATAAAATAGCCCTTGCTCTGACTTCTCCCCTAAGATCCATTCAGACACACCCAGCTGCTTATTTGATATCCAATCTTGGTTGAGTAAAAGACACTACAGACTTATTGCTTATAGAAGCAGAGTCATTGGTGCAAGATTAAGGCACAAACTGACCCTCTGAAAGTCAGGCCTACTTTTGGAAATGGTGCCTCTATTTACTCAGGTACTTAGGAGAAAACCCCAGTGATTATTCTCAGTCCCCAGAGTCACAGCCCTGCTCACCCCTATATGCCATTAGCAAATAAACACTATTGACTCTCGCTCTCTCCAGATTTGTCAAATTTGATTACTCCCTCCTCAGGACAACTCTAAATAAACAGTTTAATGCCTGAACCACAGAAGTTGCGCCCTATCCGCTGTCATTCCAATGCTTTCATCAAAACATCGAAGTGAAAATTTAAAAACTCCTAGCAGATCACACTGATTCACAACTTTCAGCACTCAGTGCGTTCTATTGTTTCTTTCATTCTATTAATCATGGTCTGCAGGAATATCTGCCAGGATCTAGGCCCTGCCTGCCTCCGGGAGGCCGTTTTCTTCCACTTTCACCTTTTCTCTACATTATGGCTACTCTCTTTGTCTTTCTGTGTCTTTGGATGTGATAAGTATGTTTCTTCTCAGGGCCTTTGAACTTTCTATTTCTGGACCTACACTGTTTTCTTCTAATCTATTCTCATGACATTTACCTTCATGTTTTTGGATTTTGAACCAAATTGTTTGGAAGAGCAGTCTTTAATCATTGTTCATCACCAAAGATTACCCCATCCTTTGCAAAAGATTTCATTATGTATATTTTGATCATCAACAACAACTAGCCTGGGTAGGTATTTATGTTCTTATTTTTTTCCCAGTAAAATAGGTACCATAAGGGTAGCAACTTTGTCTACTGAGAATATTGTAGTGGAAAAGACAAAGTGTTTCTGCTATCTAGTGAATATGGTACCTATACACAGTGGAGTACTATACAACTTTAAAGCAGGAGGAAGAAATCTTGTCATTTGTTCAAGAATGCATGAAACTAGACACCAAAATGTTAAGTGAAATAAACCAGACTCTGAACAACAGTGTTGAATGTTTTCTTTCACATGGGGTATCTAGAAGAAAAAAATAAGATAACATGAGAGTAGAAGGAGAGAGAAGGTGAAGGAGAAGAGAAGGAAATAGAGAGGGAAGATGTCTCAAGGCACTTTACAGTATATATGAAAACATCACAATGAAATCCATCACTTTGTATAACAAATACACACTAATAATTATAAAAACAGGCACACACCTATGTAAACAAAAAGAAACTGTGAACTATAGCCACTCACAATTCTTTAGAACCCTAGAACTTATTATGGCTCTCTGTAGTACAGTGGGCGACTATAGTTCACAGTTACCTTTTTATGCTTACAGAGATGAATGTGTTTGTCCTCCACAGTGGCTATATTAATTTACATTCTCAGAAGGGGTCAGAACACTCTGCCTATCTCTATCCCTGAGATTCTACAGAGTCCACCACACTGAGAAATGCAGCTTGACCCAGCTGAGCAACTGTGGCTCCAGTGGAGTCCCTTTTTGAAGGACCACTCAGGTTAAGCCCTCCTTTCGCCCACATTGAAATAAAAGAGAAGGCAAAGGAAAGCAGCAGCATGAGCAGAAGGTTCACGAATGGTAAAGAAGTATCCCCAGCCCATGACTAACCCTGTAACTGTGTAGAATGCAGGTGTTTTTGTTATATTAGCTTTTATATGAACTTTTCTCATTTTTAACTTTTTAAAGATTTTTTTATTAGTCATGGAGGTAGGGAGATAAATCCCAGAGTTCAGTATTCCAAATGAAAGTAAAATGACCAAAACTTTAAGAAATTTAGTGAGCTTTAAGAATAACTTCTTGAGATAAAATTGTTGGTATTTGCCATTATAAGACTGATGTTTGAGCTGTCTTTGGAATCAAATTTCAATGTGACAGGCGTTTTAAGATGAAGGTTAAAGTGGAGAAATTATCCATTTTCATTGAAAAGTGGTTGCTTATTGTGACTTAATTTGGGAACTTACATTATTTACTCACTGTGCTACGTAAAAGGATGTATTGAACAGACAGAGGTGTTCTGAGCTCAGTGGGAACCTCTGTTAACAGTACCACTTCAGGTTGAAAACAGTGGTTCTATAATGTTTGAAATTTCATTATTTATTTTTCAAAGACTTTTATCATCTACAGTTGAAGTTACTATCAGTCTAGATCATTTCCTTTTCACTGGAACAAAAACACACAACACCAAGAAATCAAAAGAAGAGATGTTTATTTTACCTCCTAATTTTAGAAGTTTCAGTCCATGTTGAGCTGAGTCAGCCACAGAATCAGCAGGGCAGAGGACTCTGGGCGAAGGGAAGCTGCACCTATCATGGTGGACAGGAAGTAGAAAGAGGAGTCAGGAACCAGGAAAAGGAAGTGAACCCTTCCAGTTTGCACCCCCAGTGACCTGTCTTTCTGATCAGTCCTAGCTTCTGACTGTGAGTCAGCAATAGCATCACATAGTCAATACTCTTCTGAAAGCCCAGCCTAGGAACACATGAGGTCTTTAGGGGACATTCTCTGTCTAAATCATAACAATGGCTTCTGAAAAATATCATAATGGATCATCAGTAAGATAATGAGCATGGTGTAAGTTCTAGGAAATAGGTGGATACTTGCTAAGAACTATGGCTTATTTCCTCAAGTTCACTCCTAGAAAAGGATTGTACTCTCACACTGACCCTGCTTTTGCTGACCACTTTCTGGGTTTTAGAGTCCCACATCAATACCTTCTTGACTTTTCTCTGTCAGATGGTTTTATAAAAATCAATCAATCAATCAATAAATAAATAAATACAAAAAACCCAAAACTCTTCTCATGCTATGTCTGTTTTTCTTCCTAGCCGTATGTTGAAGTCCAAATGTGAAGTCTCATCAATTAATGCTTTAACGCTCATTAGGACAATCAGGAGCCAACAGATTTCAGGTAATCCTCTGAATTTGCCTCCCTAGCTACCTTGAATTGTTACAAGATGATGAATGAGCTCCTTCTGGGCATGCATGACACTAATGCTTATTGTAATCTGATATCTAATGTGGAGACTGTGAAGCTGACTGCTAAGCATGGCATCTAAACACTAGACTGAAGGCCTTGGAAGTTCTGCTACAGCCCTTGGAAGTATTCATCATCTCTTGATTGAATCACCTGATCATGAAAGCAATGTTAGAGACAAACAACTTGTCAAACAGTGCACTGAATCTACTTCTTGTGCTCAGAGGGAGGATAAACACATTGTGTGAAGTCAAGGGAATTAATTTGAAAAAGTGCTTATTACCAGCTGTTTCAGGAAGAAAAGTCCCAAGAGTTGGAATAAATCCCCTGGTGTATACAACCACCTAGCACAGCTGCCTGTTCCTCTGGATCTGGAATTGGGTGCTGAAGCATCAGAAATCTAAGTGGTACAGTGACTGCTAGGGACACAAGGCACAGCAGACATTCAGCTACCGCTTTATGGCAGCTCAGATCTACCAGTGGGGATCCTGGGATGCGTGCGGGCTCAGGGTTTGTCACCGGTGTGTTTTCAGTGTGGAGCCCATCAAGGGGGCTGGGTTAGGTCTCTCCTACTCCACTGGGAGTGAGTGGCAGCAGGACAGTCTGTGTGGGCTATGTGGCATGTTTATTAGTCTCCAGCAACTACTGTGATGGGTGCTGGCACATGGGGGTAACCGGCAACCCTGTGGTCAAGTCCAAGTATGAGGCTCCTCAAGAATGTGCTCAGCACAGGCTTCATACAAAAAATGTCAACATCAGCTCTCTGCCTTCTGACCACATAGGTGTAAACCTGCACTTGAAGTGAAGTGAACTGAGCCAACTGTCAGCTGCTAGCAAGAGTTAGCTAGAGGCCTGAGGTTGGAATGCAAGCGAGAGGATAAGAGAGAAAGTGGAGGTCTTCAAATTCTAAAACGAGACATGTGATCTTTTAGGATTAATTTTAGAGTTTCCAATAATTAAATTCAGATGATCCTTTTCCTACTGTCTTATAACGTCTTGTATTATTTGGTTTTTCCCGTATCTATGTGGCATATATATATATATATATATATATATATATATATATATATATATACCATGTTAGCCCTCATTTTATAGAGAAGATTCAGAAGATCTCAGCGTTCACAATCCTAGACAAACAATGTGGGAACTGAATGCGGTGCTGCTGGCCACCAACCCATACTCTACATCTCACCCTAGCTGGCATCTGTGTTGTGTTCCAACAGCTCAGTGAATGGATCTCCTAACTTCTTGGTCTTCTGCAACTGCTCAGTCTAAGCCGTGGTTTCCTTACATGAAGAATGGAAGTAGTGGTATCTATGACAGATGTCACTGTGAGAAATATGTGGGAAACTGGAAAGTGACCAGGATGGCAATTGCAACCTGATAAGCACCCAATAAGTAAACAGGAGATGAAACAGAGAGGAAGAGAGTGGGGTGGAGGAGGGGAGAGAGACAGACAGAGGCAGACAGAGAGAGACAGAGAGAGAACTATCCAGAACCAGGAGGAGGAGGAGGAGGAGGAGGAGGAGGAGAAACAGGAGGGAAAATGGAAAGGGAAGAGGAGGAGGAGGAAGAAGGGAAGAAGAGAAAGAAGAAGGAGGTGGAGGAAAAGGAAGAAGAGGAGAAAGGCAGGAGGAGAGGGGGAGAGAGAGATGTAAGATGGACTTTAGAATACCACATCAAGGGGCTCTTTATTTACAGGAACTCTTAGGAGATATTAGTGCCAAAGTATGTTTAAAAATCTGGATTTTCAGTGTTTTTTGGAGTGATATTTTCACTATTATATTGTTTAAATGTGGAGCTATACATTATTTGGCCTCAGACAACGTGGAGAACTGGAACACACTGTATTCCCTGGGTCCTTCTGTGCTTTTTCATGCTCTGTGTAACTTCCTGTTTGACTCTAGAGTGAGACACTGTACAGACAAACATGGAATGAGACAGGATGTACTGTACTTTGTGTATGAACTGAGAAAATAAGACTGGGATACTTTTATAAAATATTGCATCAACAAACATTATATCGGGATGAAGTATTTTATTTGAATTCTGAGACTACAGTCTACATGAAATGCTTGAAAATGAGTATTTTGTGCAGCGCTCCTTGAAAATACTTTGTGACCTGTTAGACGCTGGATACCTGTTAGTCATAACTGCTTCCCAGTATTATTGAATGTGAAAACTGCTGTGCGTCATTAAGCCCGTCTGCAGTGCGGGATGGCATCGTTCCTGGCATCTAAACACCTGAAGTGTTTTATAACTTACGATACTTTCTCCATTGGCAAAGAAAAAAATAAAAATTTTCCCCAAAAATCATTCTGGTTGGATAAAATAAAATGTTTTGGAATCTCCACGTTCAAGTTCTCTCAACAAAAATCTCTCTTTAGTTAAAACATTTGAAGCCTGAGGTAATGACAGTTTCGCCACTGTGTAAAATGTGAAACGGTAACTACCAAGGCACATGCCACAGAAGTGTGTGACAGTGTAAACATCGCTTGTGCAACCAAACCACGAAACCCTGTAGGATGCAGGGTAAAAAGCCCTCTGCTTTCCATCTCCCTGGGATCCAGATGATCGCAGGAATAATTTGCGTTACTGTAGCCTTGCTAGGAAGAGTATAAATGACTCTGTAAGAACTGTAAGGATTCAGTAACTTTTATTATGTTCTAAAAGTAATTAGATGAATACTTCTCCATCTTTGCCCCTTTTCCTTACTTTCCAGTATAGCATGTACAATGGCATTCGCTCTCTCTCTCTCTGTCTTGCTGGTAGAATAGACATATTCTATTTTTCTACCCTTTTCTTTTCATCCACATAGGCATGTTCCAATGGGAATATACAAAAGATCAAATAAGTTCTAACTGTATTCACATATCTGAAGACATTTAAACTAAGGCATTATGAAAAGTATACAGAGACAAAGAGTGTGCCCTGTGCATTATCTGGAACCTGCATGTACTGATACACGCAGTTCTGAGTGTGAGGATACCTAGGTCAGTGAATCAGCCAGAACTGCTATCGTCCTCACCCCTCACCTGTACTGATGTAAGGCTCTTACTAACTTTTATTGTTATTATAGCAATTTTTAAAATTTTTATTTTAAAGAGAATAAAACCAAAGAAAACAAAACAGGAAACAGCCAACCAGAACAGAACAATGAAAGTGATACAGGACTTCAAAATAAAATAATAGGAAATCAACAAGGGCCTGTAATGTCTCATTTTCCTCAAAATAGCTGTCCATGTCATCAGACATAATAAAATCAAGCAAAACTAACAAGAATAAAACCAATCCAAACTAAAGAATGAAAGTGTATTTTAAAGAGAATAAAACCAAACAAAATAAAGCTGAATGAAGCCAATCAAAACAATGAAAGTGATACAAGACTTTAAAACAGGACAATAGAAAATCAACAATGGCTACCATAATGCCTCTTATTATCTTCAAAATTGCTGCCCATACGTTGAGACACAACAAAATCAAACAAAACAAAACAAAATGAAACCCATCAGAACATAATATTGAAATAACAAAACAATAAAATGGAATAAAACAGTTTGAACAATGTTGGACTTCAGAAACAAGACAGAAGGGATCCCCCTTATCTGCCACCCTGCACACTGCTATCCTCTCAATAGATGCCCAAAAAACCAGCCTCGGGCCTGCAAAGTCAGCCAAATGACAGAAGCATTAAGTTATTTTGGTACCTCAGATGCCATCAACTCAGACTGTCCCCTGAACCAGCCTGTTATGTATAGGGTAGGGGGATTTCTTGTTTCCCAGCCTGCAGGCTGGTCAGGCCATGGAAAGGGTGAATTGGCTTCTCGTTCTTACTGTTACTCCTCCCTGGCCAGCATGACTTCCACCGACTCACTGGAAGGGCAAATTTGGCTTATTCTCCTCCTGGGCCCCACATCGCTTGCACTGGGTCCCAGGAAGGGAGCGCTGGCTTCCTATAGTAATTTCTTGAATCTCTCCTCAGCTTCTGAATGTTTGCCTCTAAGGGTGGAATTTGAGTTTCTTTCTCTAAACTACAGCTGTTAATAGGTGTAGCAGTCGTGCTTCCTCATGGTGGCTGCTCTCCCTTGGTACTACACCTTATAAGACTGCCTCCTCTGCGGAGGTTCAAGGAAGGCCCTGACCTGCAGGGAGAGGAGAAGGAACCTCAGCACTTCCCAGCTTTGGAGGTCAGGAAGAAGGCATCTGAGAGGCAGAGGAGGGTAACTGGAACAGGAGAAGGTGTTTCATGGTCTCTTTTTTCCAGGTCTGGCTCAAGATAAAATCTCTACATAGCATGTGTAGCCAGAAGGCAAAGCCCAAAGGACAATGGTTTTTTGCCACCCTTTTTTTGTGGGGGGGGGGGGTACCAGGGATTGAACTCACAACCTAGTGCTTGGCAGGCAGGTGTTATGCCACCGAGCTAAATCCCTGGCCCTTGCCACCCTTTTTGTCCTTGTCGTTCCCAATGGGGCAGGGCATCAAGGTAAAGGTGGTAAGGTGGTTGGATAGAGGGTGGCCTGGATGGGGTCCATCACAGGCGGGGAGTGCCCCAATTCCCTATGGCCCCAGGGGGACTCTTCATCAAGCAGACAGTTCTGGTTGAAGATGCCCAGATGGTAACATGGTAAGGTTCAGAGGGGTCGTTATCAGCCTGAACAGTGTCATAACTAATGAGCAGCTTATTGTGACAATGTCAGCACTCATGTCATTTTGGCAAATAAGCTGAAGATGCTCTTGGAAGAGATACCTTTGCATCTTCGCTTTGCGATCCCTGTATGAGAAACACAAAGCCCAAGAGACTTGGAAATGTGGTACCTCCTTGTTCCTCCCCTCCTGAGACCATGGCAATGTGTCACCAAGGAAGCCCCAACATTTACCAGAAGATGCCCTGGAAAAGCCTCGAGAAATACCTGAGAACCACAGTGTCAGTCCCAGAATGGGCTGTGTGTCCTGAGTAGAAGTGAGAGTGGAAGGTGTCTAGCTCACAGCAACGGAAGCTTAATCCAAAATGTCACCTCCTCCCTTACCTCCAGATTTTAAAGGGACAAGTTCAGTGCAGCATCTGGCCTGAAGAATACAGGTGTGTTCAGGACTTATCTCTCATTCTTTCAGAAGCTCAAAAGATATCACTGTAAAAGAAGCTAGAATTCATTCTAAGGAGCTACATTACAGCTAGCATTTCCCCAGCATTTCTCTTTGTCACAGCTTAATATTCTATTAAATTGGTGTTTATTAGGGTTGTAGAAGGATAAACTGTGCAATGCACAGCAAATAAAGAAATTTTACAGTAACTACATTATCTGGAAAAATACTTTCAAGCTATGTAATAAATCTTAATTACACAGAAAAAAATTAGAGTACATACTCTCATTGCCTCACTAAAAACCATTTCTTTAGTCTCATTCTACTGAGTGGTTTAAACACTTGATTCTTTGTCTCATAATTTTAGAAAATGCATTCCAAAATTTGTAACTTTCATTTAAGTGGACAGACTATGTTCTTTCTATTTGCCTTGTCCATGGTATATAAAACCGAAGTCAAATTATTATTATTAAACTCTGGTCAACTCAGAGCAGTGATGTCTTTTATGATCAATTGTGGACTACCTGAAATACTAGTATAAAGATAACTTTTTATTTTAACACAGTAGCAATTTTTTTGTCTTTTTGAGACAGGGTCTCACTATGTAGTTCAGGTTAGACTTGAGCTCACTTTTTAGCCCAGGCTGGTCTCGGACTTGCAATGATCCTGCTGAGATTACAGGCAGGTACTGCTATGCCCAGTTATAATACAATAGCATTAATGCCTAAATTTTTATCTATTGATTGATTGATTGTACTGGGAATTGAACCCAGGGATATCACATTGAGTTACTTCCTTTGTGCTTTTGTTGACTGGTTAGTTTTTACTGTATTTTGAGTCTCGCTAGCTATCTGTGTTGCTCAGGTTGGTTCTACATTTTCATCCTTCTGCCTCTGTCTCTGCCTCTGTCACATAGACAAGCAGCCAGACTGTCACAAATACAGCAAAACCAACCAAGCGATCAAGCAACCAAAACACTAGGGATGTAGCTCAGTGTGATGTCCCTGGGTTCAATCCCCAGCTTTCAAATAGCAATAAGCACTAGGTTTAATATTACACTTCTTTTTTGATTTGTATGTTTAAAAAATCAGCACAAATTAAATAAAATTACTAAAATATGGCTTTTCTAGATTTCCAACAAATGTTTTCAAAGATGACATCTAGTCTAAGATAATTTACTAACATTATATCAAAGTTCATGTTTGTAAGATAATTATATTGTCATGCTTAAAGTCACCCCTACTATGTATGAATGAAATGTTAAAAATATTCAACCTAATACATAAAATGGATCGCAAGCAAGGATGGACTGAGATCCCGGTACGGGCTGAGTCTCCTTTCACAAAAAGACTTGCAGCCAGATGTGTTTCTGATGTTAGATTTTTAAAAACTTAGATTTGCGCACATTTGCATATCCAGAATCAGTTAGCTTGGTGTAAGCTCGTATACATAGCCTGAAGATAATTTTATGCAATATTTTAAAATAATTTTGTGCACAAAGTCACTTTGTGGTGTGGTTTTCCCTTTGTGACACTGTCCCAGTTCTCCACAGTTCGGGTTGTGGATCATTTCCACAGTGATCCACACTGTAGAGCAGCCCCTCACTTGATCCCGGCACTTGATCTGCTGTTATACGTAATGTTTGCTGAACTTGTAAGGCAATCACATTTAACTCGGGAGGACATAACCCACCTTTAATGCAGCAGTCTGGCTGGCTGGGCATAGCCTGTGATTACAGTTGTAGTTCTTTCCTGGGCATAATCTGTCATTTTGGCTTAATTTCTCTTCTAAATTTTCTTTCAAGGCCAGCAGTTTGTTTAAAGGGATAAATGGATTTTTACTCTTACGGTTCTGTGCTATCGAATCTCCCACTAGATAACTTTATCAGGAAAGAGAGTGGAACTTTCAAGCAGAATCATCATAGAAAGATGGACATCAATTGATGTATTTATAGGGCACAGTCCATTTCATCATCTTTACCAGCTATTTAAAAATCAGCACATATAAGGAATCCAAATTAAAATGGAAAACAGAAAAGGCTTTACTAAGTGATAACATTAATTCCCAGGGAAGGCCTAGTACCAATAGCAAGTACACTGCCTACAGGTATAAACTGATGGAACCCTGCCAGGGAGAATCTGGTATTATGCCTTATAACTTCTTCTATTTCCTTGAATCACAAATGATAACACACACCAAAACATACTGACAAATTTATTTATTATAAAACCTGTAACACTGAAACACTGGAAGCAGGCTGTATTGGTTCTCCACTACTGCTGTGTCGCATCACCACAGACATGGTGGTTTAGAATGATAAATACTCATCATCTTGTGGTCTCTCGGGTGGCGGGAGACTGGCCTGGCTCCCACAGATAAGGCATAGCTGAGGTCACAAGGGATTCTTGTAGAAGTCACAGGGATGATTCCCTTACCTTTGCTGTCCATGAACTTTGCCCCTTTTGTACTCTGGAATATTTTTCTTCCTTTCAGGGTTCCCGTGATTAGAATCAGGCCCACCTGGATAGTCAAGAATATGGATCCATCTCAAAGCTCTTATTTCATGTTTTGAAAAATCTGTTGTCAGAGGAGGTGAAAGTTTCCCAGCATAGTCACAGGTTCCAATTATTAGATTGTTCTGTCTAACAGAAAACCTATAGATATGAGAAAAGCTATAAATGATTGGGAGACTTTGTATTTTGTGTGGTATTAAAGCTTTGTGGTATGCAGCATAAGACGGTAATCTCAAAGTAGTAACTAAGTTTATATGCAGTGTTCTGAGAGCTTTATACATGTTAACGTTTACAACCCTATAAAACACATGCTTATTATTTCTCTCCTTTTATAGACAAGGAAAAAAAAAGCACATTTCTCTAAGATTATAGTTAGTAAATAGTACAGTATGGATTATGAAACAAAATTGTCTACAGAGTCCATGAGTTTAATGGTTAATGACCTGGACATATTTTCCTGATCTATCACTAAGTTAAAAAAATTAAAAATATACAAGATATGTTGTTTGTGTGAAATCTACTTTTTTCAAAAAATGATTGAAATTATTTCTGTACGGAAGGACTGATTATTTTTTTTCATTTCCTCTCAACATTTAAAAAATATTTTCATTTTCTTCATAGCTATTATTATCCAAACAAGGAAAACCACTGGCTTTGTGACCATAAGGATAACTGCTGTCACTGCTTTTAAATGACTGCAGAGCAGTAAACCTCAAAGGCAAACTGCTCAGGGGAGTCACAGAACCAGGCCTGGGCTTCGGCTCCCGCTGCCTGAGAGCTGGACAGACTGGTGCTTGCTTGGTGTCTGCACCGGCTGCAGTCCCCGAGTTGTCCTGAAAGACGGATGAGATAATAGGTGTGACACGACCTTGAACAGTACTTTAAAGCAGGACGCCAAGGGGAGCCAGATGGAGGTGGAGAATAAGTGACATGTTTTCCCCACGGAAGGAAAGTAATAAACAATAGTTATGCCACCGGGCCAGCCACTGAAAGCCCTTCGTAGCTCAGGGCTCCATGGTTTATGGCCTTCTTTCTGAATAAAATGCAGCATTCAGGCTTGAGCCACCTCTCCTCCATGCTCTTTCCCAGGTGTGATTAATGTTTCTTCCACTAAGGCACTCAGTCCAGGGACAAGGGAAAGGGAACAAGGGCACAGCCCCCTTAAGGAGTGGGACTGCATCTCTAACTAGGGCACCCTTCCTGAAGTCAGGCATTTCCTACACTGTATTGAAAGGCTGTCTGTCACGTGTGGTCTTCCCTGGTAGTATTTGTGTCAACATTCTTGGAGAAAATTCTATGAGAAGGATAAGCATAGTGACATCCCAGGAAGGAGTATGTCACAGTAGTTTGGAAGCAGATTTTAGTGTATCACAGAAGTGCCTTCAAATTTGTTAATTCTGTCACAGAGAACATGATGTATGATTCTCGTCAAAATAATTTCTCTCTTAGTGATTACGTCCGTGAGGCATTGTGCTATCTTAGGGGTTTCCTGTGATGAATGAACGAGATAGAAAATTTGCTGGGAAGATACAAGGTGCACACAGTTAAGACTCAACACCGATAATGCTTGTGGTTCACTCTCGGGAGATGCCATGTAGGTGACTGATCAGGAACACAGGCCCGTGGAGATGGCTTCGGGGGGATTTCCAGGAGGCAGGCCCTGATGGCAATGATTTCAGCACAGCAGTTTATCATGGAGGTGATCCCAGGGAAATGAGACGGAATAAAGAAGGGAAGGGAAGGAATCCAATGCAGATTCCGTGAATGCGCGAGGAAGTTACCACCATGGATAAGGAGCGCCCATCACCATGGGGGTGACAGTGGCATAGACAAACCCCATGTCGGGGGTGTGCCATCTGGCGGCAGAAGGAGGTGGAGTCTTTACTCACTATTTAACCCACTACTGGGTTTGTCTCAGGACTACAACTTCACTTTCCAGTCAAACACCTCCTAGGCCAAGAAAATAAGAGTCCCAGGTGCTTACGAAAAGAAAGATGGTATGTACTGAGAGAACTCAGCCCGTGAGGGTCCGATGGGGCAGTGCACGGTCAGCTACAAATCGCTTTGCATTTTCCTTTCATCTGCACAAACGTCATCAAGTCAGATGCCTGAGGAAGGGAACCACTTTGGGATTATGGATGGATCCACACAAGTGAATCGTGGCTATGGTCAATTTCGAAAATGTTATAGAATGTGCCTGACAATATGGCAACATCTATTTCAATATGCTGTGTTAGCATACAGTACAGATTCATTTCTTGCTTGGCGATGCAAAATACCTGAAATCTAGAAGGTGCTGAATGCTTAACTTGTATGTAAAGACAGAATAAATAATAACAACGAAAACCAGTTGCCACTAGATGCCTCTAGCTTCATTTTGCCCAAGGTTGTGGAGTACCTACTACCTGTCAAACCTCCAGCGGGTAACACATGGTCCATATTGCTTCTTAGAATTTCATTAAACATTGAAAGCACTTTTTAGAAGAAAAGCTCACTTACAAACAGGGGTTGATTTAACAAGAGAGACTCTCGGAACAGTAATAAAACATCCATATTGCTAAATTTAGCAGGTCAAATCCTGTTTTGGCTTTCTAGGGCTGACAAACCATTCTTGCAGATTTGGCCACAGACGTCACTATACAGCCCCCAATATTTCTCTTTAGCTATTCTAATATATCATAATATTTATTTTTAAAAAAGCAATCATTGGGGATTTTTACAGTGGGCCCCAGCTACCCTACACAAAGCCATTTTCTTAGTAAGGCCGAATCTCAGTTGCGCGGAAGGCCCTTTGCTTGATGCGGTTTGATCAACCTTAACCTCTTCAGAGAGAAGAGAGGAGATGCTATTTAGTTTCCCAAAAGCTTTTCTCTTTCCTCGCGGCGCTCGATTCCTAGGTTTCCGTTCCCCGGTGGGCCTCGACATCACATCTCTTCCTAGCCACGTGGGGCGTGCTCCCAGCAGCTGCTTCAGGCGACACAAGAAACTCGGTCCCCGTTCTGGCTGCCGCACCCCAGGCGCAGGGCGATCAGGAGCCGGCGGCGCCGGGCTCCGCTCTCCGCCCGCAGGTGGCAGCAGCGGGCTCCGCAACGCGAGCTTCCGAGGCGCGGGCGGCGGCTGCAGCTCTGCAGCTCGGGCCGTGCCTGCCCAGGAATGCAGCCCCGCCGGGACGGTCCTGGTACGGAGCAGGCCGGAGCCACAAGGGTCTCGGGTCCCTTCATGTCTGTAGTGCAAAGTGTGAAGCAAGCACAAGCGCCACTCACTGCGCCTCGCTCCCTCCAGTCCCCACGTTGCCAACTCCAGCGTCCCAGTCCTGGTCCCCGAGCAGGGTGGGCTCTGCGGGCGTCCGCGGCGCTGCAAGACGCGGGGCGCCGGGCCGGTGCAGCCCGCTCCTCGCGTGCCGGGCGCTCCGCGTGGGCAGCCGCCCTCCGCCCGCCTCCCCGAGCGAGCGAGCGAGCGAGCCGGCGCGCACTCGCTTCCCGCCGGCCCGGGCATGGACTTGCGCGGGGCGCTGCGCCCGCCTCGGCCGCCGCCCCCAGGGTCGCGATCGCGGGTGACCGGCGCCGGGTGCCGCGCGCGGGAAGCGGCGGCGGCGGCGGCGGCGGGGGCGGGGCGCGCGGGCGGCGCCGCGGGGCTGCGGGAGCGGAGCCGGAGCCGGAGCCGCGCCGATCGCGCTCAGCCGCTCACCCCGCGCGCGGGCGGCTCCGGGCGGCTGCGGGCGGCGGCGGCCGCGCCAGGGGGCGCAGCGCGGGGCCAGGCCCGAGGGCGCTGCCTGCCGCCGCCAGTCCCCGCGGCCGCCCGGCTCCCTCCGGCGGCCGAGGTCTGCGCGGCGGGCCGCCGCCCGCGGTCCTAATGCCGGCCCCGCCCCGGGACGCGCCGGCCCGCAGCCCGCAGCCCGCCATCCTCGCCTGCCAGGTTGGCCGCGCCGGCCCCGCGCGCTGATTGGATAGAGAGGGGGCTCGACGGTGGCCGACGCGGGACAGTCTGGCTGTGGCAGGGGTCTCGGAAACCATGGGTTATTGCAGCGGCAGGTGCACGCTTATCTTTATCTGTGGCATGCAACTGGTAAGTGACACTTGGGTCCTCTGCTTCTTCCCTGAGCTCGGAGACAGTGGCCGGGGGGAGTGCCGGGAGGGTCTGCCGGGATGAGGTTGGCAGAAAAATTTAGAGGGAAGGCGACCGGGAGAGTGCCTGCCTTTGGAACGCTTCGGGGACCTGCGTTGTGGGGTGCAGCAGAGGTGAGCCTGTCGCCCCCTGCCCACCCATTCCGGTCTCTCTAAAGGCGGTTTGGCAGGTGCGGGTTAAACTTGTTGTCTTTAATTTCTTGAAGCAAAAAAGCAAGATGTGCTTCTTGTTCCTTATGCTTTGCAATCCTATTCCTGGAGCGGCGTGATGGTCACATGCATTTTACTATACAGGTGTGAAGCCGAAATTCAGGATTTCTGACTTTTCTTCTGTATACTTTGCGTCATGTCTTTGTTTCTTCCTTGACTTGTGTTGTTTTTCTAGGACTATATTGTCTTAATTATAAAGGTCCCAAAAAAGCACTATTTAGGGCAAATGGTCTGCTAACAGAGGTCTGATCTGGAAGCCACCTTGAGTTTTAAAAGTATGCAGATGGAGAAGAAATTGCATGAACTCAGAAACACCATTGCCACAGACCGAAGCTGTAACCTTTAAATCACAATTTACAAGCAATGCCAGGGAAAGAGGTTCTATGTTACATTGTATGTGATCTCGCTCCTGAAGCAGATTCTGTTGTCTGATCCCAGAAAAGAGAATTCTATGTACTTTCTGAAGAATATTGTACATTTGCAAAGAGGCAAGGATCCAATAATGAAAAACGTCATGTCTCTGAATTGCAGTTTACAGAGAGCGAGGGAAGGAAGGGCTGAGGAGAGAGAGGTGAAAATTATACCACCATGAAGTGGTTAATTCGGTAGGAGGTACTTGTTCACTTGTCATCAAATAGCTTTCCTTAGAAAGTATAAATTAATCTGGAGAGCCTTCCACATAGCTTACCAATTGTTTCCTGGAGGCAGAGAGGTCCACAAGGCAGAAGGGGACATTTGTTTGAGAGTGCCATCAGTGAAAAGTGTTTGAAAGGAGAGAGATGTGCTATTGAATCTAAGGGGAGAATTCTTTAAGTTTTCTTCATTGTTTACCAGTTGTCTTGAAGCTCAGGAGTCTTTATTGTTGTCTGGTTGAATCCAGTCCTTAGATGAAGTGGTGCTTTTGCTGTATTTTGACTCAGGGTGCTTTCTTTTCCAGGAAAGTTATGCGGTGTTATCTATTTTGGTCTATGAATGATGCATTCTTTCACTTAGTTGTAAGCAAAAGAAGATGGAACTATCAATATAAAATTCAAAGCACTAGGTTTTCTCAATGATGTGTAAACAAGTTTATTTTTATGTGCTGCAAATTCATATAAGTTTTTCAATAAAGGATTCTTTTTTTTTTGGCTCTTGTTGGTAAAGCTAACCAGAATGAAAATGTGCTTTATTAAACCAGCCATGTAGACAAGGAGTCCACATTATATAAATGTTTAAAAAGAATTCTTGTTTTTATATATGATTCAAAACTGATTGCGTTTGCTGATTCACAGTGTGAAGCACAGAGCAGAGTGAGTGGGTGGGTAGAGCATGCTTATCCTCTTTTCAGTTTAAAAATTTTAGACTGATTTAACTTTTAATCATTAATGTAGTGGAGTCTCACTAGTGGGGAGATAAGTGTATGTATCTGAACAAATAGCACTTTGTGTGATGAATACAAAGTTCTACAACTTAAGCAATTTCAGAAAAACTTCCATATAGCAATGGGGAAGTTGTGTGATAGTGCTTACAGTTTCTTTGTGTGTGTGGACGTGTGCGTGGCTGTGTGTGTACATGCATACATGAAGCCATGTGTCAGAGGATTCCTAACTCACTCATGAAGCAATTCTAAATGATAGCTGAATTGTTTAACAAGATAGAGATAGCCAGAGTCCAGATGTGCTCGCCTAAGCAGAAGTGTGTGCGAAGCGGAAGCCGGCTTCGTACTTCATAGGTATCCTGCGAATTCCCCCATTCACACGTTGTGTGCTGCCAGGCTAATATAAACGGCAGCTGTGGTAACTAACATGGGTGCAGAACGAAACAGAGGACAAAGAGAATCCATTGTTCTCTAAGATGACGGGGCCAGGTCTTCTTAAGGACCTCCAAGACTCTTGGTCATTTTTGCTTCTTGGAAATGTGTTATTTAGTTTGAAAAAAAATAATTCTATTACACATTATGGTTGCAAAGCCCTGCACAAACACATGTAGAACTCTATGCTTCGCTTTTACTCTTTCTAGATTTCTAGTAACTTTTCTCACTTTTGAGCTATATGAGTACAGATTGTTCTCACAAACAAACCTGGTGTGTGAACTTGTAACTAGTGTGCTATTGAGTAACTAGTACACCATTGACTAACGCAACAATTCACTTTTAAAGTGTTTAGTGTGTGATCTTGTAACATTTGGACAAGTTTTTTTGATGACTTTACATAGTTAGATTTATTAAAATTAACTGAAGCCAAAGATAATCTTAACATAAAAACTTTTAAAATGTCTTCCTTAAATAATTTTATTAATACTCTGGACAGACTAATCTGCATTAGCAGAGTATTTGTATTTTAATTAAGTTTAAAAGGATATTTACAGGTTATCCAATCTTCAGCCAGTCTTAGGAGAGGACAAGGAAACTTTTGCTGTTGTGGAGCTGACACATATCAGCAGGTTCCTTTTCAGAACACAACCGTATTTTAACAGTTTAACATGTGATGCAAATATTATAGACAAATTTACTGGTTGGAATCTATATCTTTGGTGTTAGTTATATTTTTAGAATGTACTTTCATTTTAATCTTTGACAGACTTCAATGTAGATAAAATGTATTCTTTTAAGAAATCAAAAAATCATTTTATGAGAGAGGAAAAAATCTAGAGTTCCATACCAAAGAAATTCACTATAAAACTTCAATTTTTTGAAAAAGTATCTGTCTCTATATATCATAAATTAAAATCTTGGAGCCAGGGGGTGACACCAGCTTCAGATTTTAGGGTGACTTTCAAGGAAAGGGGTGTGATCTCTGGAAACAGATTTGCTCTGTGTGCAAAATCCAGAGTTAAAGCTCATAATCTCAACAAGGTAATTTTCTTTTTATCATTACTGTCTTTAATGCTCAGAAACTGAAAATCTCAGATAGTAGCAGAAATCACCACATTTGCAGGGACAGATTTGGTAGCATAGTTTAAGAACAGTGTACCTTCTTATGTAAAACTTCCACCAGCTTGTGAAAGAGTTTAGCTTTTCTTTTTCAATGTTTGGTGGAATCACAAGAGTACATTATATAAATGTTGAAAACCCCTGATATTTCTCAGTGTAAAATCTCTCCGTCACAGTACAGAAGAACCTAACTTATTTTAGATTGGAAAGACAGCTTTGTTTTCAAATAGGGCAGCTCAGAGTTACCCACATTTTTGTGCATCAGTCTCTTATGTGGCTCATCAGCTATTGAAAGGAGGTCTGGATTTATATTCAACTGTCATTCTTGCCATGTGCTTTATGAAATATTGCTAACTTGGAGCAGGTGCACCTAGTGATTAGGTTAGTACACGTGTGTGTGCAGCTGTGTGAGCTGTCTCATTTGAAACTCAATTAAGAATGATCACCTGCTTTCTGCTGCGTAGTGACTCAACTTTTCAGAGACAAATGTATTCAGCAAAGGCCATGGGTTCAGAGATAGACTAAATAAAAGTTTTATTGTCACGATGGCGAAATGCAGATATTGTGGATTGACTCAGTGTTCACGATTATGGGTGATGTTCTGAACACTTTTTAGAATTTAAACCACTGAAATGAAGTCACACAAGTCAAATCTTGTGATTTTCCTAAGACCCTGTTGAGAAGTTGACCAGATCTTCAAAAGTTCAGACTACAAGCATTCCTGCCTCAAACCCTCTTGGCTCAATGAATTTTAACTTTCAGATTCAAACGCCATCAATAAAATCTTGACATTGTTAACTGACCTAATTCAAGGAGGAGGCTGAAAATCTCCAGGCAACACTTTATAAACTTGTGAAGAATAAATATATGCTCAGAGGCTGCCAAGCTGCCCAGTAACTTTCTTCCTTCTCATGTTTTGTACTTAAACAAAAACATTTTACAGCAAGTTCTTGTTTGTAAGTCACCCTTTCATTATAATTCACCCCGACTCTGCTTTGTCTGATGTTTGCCAACAAGACACAGAGCATTTTTCCAGTGCCCAAGTGCGTTTCTTTGTTCACGAACCAAGTGGCAACTTCTTACACTGTCACCCAGCTAAAATGTCAGCAAGTCAGTTTCTGTAGAGCTGTTTCCTCTCTTCCTCAGATGAAGTCCCTGGTGGGCAGCCAGACTGCACAGTCCGGCCCTCAGCAGGGAACCCCGGGTGACTAACAGCCCAGAAACACAACCGGGCGTCGCCTGGTCCTTCCCCTCTGACACTGCTCTACTTTGAGGCGAGTTTTGACTTTTCCACTTCTTCAGTCAAGAATCTCGGAATGAAAGTCAGGGATGCTTTAAGACAGGAAGCACTTGCATACATATGCCTGAAAAGTACGGTCTGAGAGACAGAAGTACATTTTTGGATTTTTGGTTTTTTCAGTACCAGGAATCAAACTCAGGACCGTGCGCTTGCCAGGCAGGCGCTGTGCCACTGAGCTATAGCTCCTGCCCGGAAGTACATTTTTATATTCCTGCATTTAAGCCAGAAATAAACATTAAAATCTTAGCATTCTGTGAATGAAATCTTTTGGCAATTTAAATTTTTAAAGAATATGTATTAGTCATACTATTTGGTAGAATATCAAGCAGCACAGTGTCACGTTTCCGAAACTAAGGTTGCTAAGAATGGATTTTAGCCTGTGTCCTGTACACACAGACATTAGGCCCCCCCCCCAGGGTGAATATTCCTATCCTGCTTTTTCATCTATGTAGCCAGCTCCCCCACCCTGGTGCACCTTGTCCATGGGAACCTGAGAGCTGTTTCTTCTCTGTGTGTACAGCGGGGTCACAGGCTGCTCAGTGGTGATGGTGTCGCTAGGCTGTTTTCTTGCTGTGTGAATGTTGTAGGCTGTGCTGTGTGGTGCAGTCACCATCTTCTGTGAGTTTGTCATTGGCCAAAGCAGCGTGACAAAGCGCATGACTGTACCCAGGCCACCGTGACACAGGTACGTAGTATTCTCTCCCTCCCACTCCACCGTAATCACAGAAAGGTGGCGTGTTTATGCCTACTTTCTCAGGGGTGGAAATAGAATTATATGACTTATTTGATCTTGCCATCTCCAGGAAATTGATTATGATGGAACAGAATAAAATACTGTTTCTTTCATCAGATTGGGAAAAAATTGTAATTCACCATTTTCCTCTCCTTTCATACTGCAGGTTAGGTTCGTATGTGAAAGCTTTTGGTGTTTACCAAAATTACCTGCTTCATCTTCCTAAAAAACCAAGTTTTCCTTCTTTTTGCTTGAACTCTAAAACAGGCATTGGGTCTCATAGTAGTTTTCCAGGGTTTAATATGATGTAAGCTCTAGACTTTTTGTTTTTTCAGCTTAGAATAGGAATATGGGCCCTTCCAGTGCTAATAATTTTACCTATGCAGCTCCTTACGAATTGCCTGGTTTTTTCTTACTTTGATTAGTCCACGTTTGTAGTACATAATAATTACACTCACTGTGAGGAATTGGTGTATGTATAAGACACATTTCAGTTCTTTTTTCCCCTTCTGTCCACCTTCTTTTATTTTCCCAGCATCAGATTCATTTATGTATAAGACTTTGTAAAGCTAATTATCATATCTACAGGTTGAAAAAAAATTCTTGGAGAAGTTACAGATCAGTTACTAATGTGCTGTTTGAAATGAGTTTTTCAAAGATTTTGTGTCTTTAGTAATTTAGGATGCTTTTCTTATCTAGGTTTGTAAAATATTTAAGCATTAATGAAAAGTTATTATTTATTGGACACCTGTTGAATCTGAATGCTAAATAAAGTTTCTTCCGCTTCTGCTGAATCCTGTCCAGGGATCCCATGAGATGTGCAGTAGACATTAACACCCTCATTTTCCTGAGGAGGAAGTAGAGGCCTTAAGAGATCATGCATCCTCAAATCACCCCTTAGGAAGTGGGAGAACTGGGATTCAAACCCAGGTCCTTCTGACCCTGAGCCTCCCATGTCTCACTTCCTGGCTTCTATGTAGCAGAAAACTGGATCTGTGTCTTGTACTGGCTTAACTGACAAAGGGAGCATCCACCTCCGAGTTGCTCAGTGCCACACGGGGCACTCAGAGTGGAGCCGGCATGGGCTGCCCTGGCTGGGGAAGCACAGCTAGCACCAGGGTTCTGTTTGTGGCCTTCCTGGCACTGCTAACCTGAGTGCTGCCTCCCCGGGGGCTGGTGAGAAGCGCCCTAAGAAGGCTTCCCCTTGGCTCCCACTGGAATTCATCCACCCCTGAGCACTGTGAAACACACCTGGAGCTGCATCCTAGTGCGAAGCCCTGCTGTGTCTGTGTCACTTCAGTATTCGGGGAGGGGAAGAAGGTGACAGCTGCTGTGCATTTCTGTCCAGCTCTTGACATCACTCAGTGCTTGGAATGTTTTGTATGCTTAAAAGAGACTCTACAGGAAGAAGTTGTGCATTCACTTTTCTTAAATTCCTCTTTTTATTTAAACCAATCTCTGATGCATGTCTGTGATGCAGAATGTTAATACTTGTCATTGCTTAGGGTCTCCAAACGCTGCCTGTGTTCCGATCACAATTATTGAGACTGTTCGCTGAAGTCATTGTGGTTGGTAAGGTCTTCCACTAAATAGGTTCTTTGAAATACGTATTGATAAGCTACAGTTCATTTCTTGAACATGAAGTTGCTTTGAAATTCCTTTCAGGGTTTTTAAAACACAGATCTTTTCACCTTGACCCAGATTTTAGGACATTATAGGTCTAGGATAGGGCCAGAGAACACATTTCTGAGGAGTTCCAGGTGGTGCTGATATTGTTGGGCTTTTACCAGACTCGGAGAGCTACCGGCCTGCAGCGCAGTATAGTCTACCTTGATGGTGTTACAAGACTGCGTGAATCTGACTTTGAAATTTTCCAGCTCAGTTAAATGATTAGCTCATTTCTTCCTTTTGCCTGTTGCCGATGTGTGAGAACAGTTTTCCTCAGGACCCGGTGTGGCTCTTTCTGACTTGTAGCTTAGTCTTATTTGTAGACGAAACACGCTCCTGCCAGCTTGAGCCACCAGTGGCAAAAACAGATCTAATCACTTTGATCAGTCGTTTTACTAATAAAATTAATAAAAAGCCACCCTGTGGGACAGTTTTGCATGTAGCACTGGTGGTCCTAGCTGCCCAGCAGCGGACACACGGGCTGCGGCTCCATTGCAAACGTATGTGATAGAAATGGAAAGATCTTCCCCCGGGTTTGGGTCTTTGTAATGAATGAAGATTTAGCAGAATTTGTGAGTGACACTCTGCCTGGTAACACTGGGATGGAATCGAATTCTTCAAACATCTTTCTTTACTGGCTCAGACTCCAGTCTAAATGTGTGGAAGACCTTCTGCCCATAGTGAGCACAGCTTGGAAGAGGGGAGAAGGGATACGTCAAGGCAGGGCCAGACTGCATTGGACGCTGGAGTTTTCTCTGCCCAGTCTACCTAGTTCTGTATTGTTCAAGGCCGTTGAGGGGTTTGCTGCTGTTTCCTCATTGCGGAGTGGGGCAAATAATTCCTGTCCTCTGTCCCCTAGGTCCCCTAGGAGCTTCTCCAAGGGAGGAAATGTGCTTGAAGTTACAATCATTGTAGTTGTTACTGCTTTGAGCTTTCAGAATCCCTCATCCGGGCAGCCCTGGAGGAAGGACAGTGGATTTCTGTGCCACAGCAGCGGTGGACCTGGCTGCAACAACTGGTTTCTTTGAAGAAATGTTTTTTGTTCATCAACCCATAATTTTTGCAGACTGCGTAAAGGAGGAAAATAAATTTAGGTGAAGGTAGTTTAAAACAGATGAAACAAAATGCTTTTGTGTCTGATATGTTTATTTCATTTATTAAGGATTAAACTTGAATTTCACAAATATTTCTGTCTGCTCCATCAGGCTGGTGTCTGAAGCATGTTTTCTGGATAGTAGTCCTTCAGAGTTCTGCTGACCAGGGCATTGGTTTCTCACTATCCCCTTGGGTCACATGTATGTTATTATATCAACAACTCTAAGAAATCGTACACTAAATAAACTCTTGGTTAATTTCCCTTCACTGAGCTAATATTTACAAAGAGCTTTCAGTGGTCCAAGAAACTTCTTTCTCTGATTACCCTCATTAATCTTCCATGAATGTAGTGTTTTCAGAAACAACTTGCATGAAATACTGTTCTAGACTAGTCATGTTTTCTGATAGTTCATATTAAGCAATTATCTAAGTATGGAAGAGGGAAAAATTCACTATGGAAGCAACTTATGAGAAACATTTCTAACTGATAGTAATGCCTAAAGATGTTTATGAATATCAAATATTACCACATTATTCAGTATATGAATAGGAGTATCTCATTTTCAGATACGTGGTTGTTTGCCTTTTGTTTTATTTATTTTTTGTTTTTTTGCTATGTGAGTTTCTTGAAATTGTGTTTTAATCATTAACTGAAAATTTAACTTTGATTTTAGTCCAGTTAACTGCTGAGGTTTCCAAGGTACGGTCATTGTATAGCACTTGAGGGAGGATATTTGTGACCTTAGGGGACCCGGAGGGCACATCTGCAGAGCCCTCTTCCTTTGCTAAGGGTGGATGAGGAGCGAGAGCCACACCCTGGACCAGGACAGAGCTGGCTGCTTCAGCACCATGCCCTGTGGCGTCTCCTGTGCAGGGCCAGTGGGGAAGAGTCCTGGGCCGTCTTCTGATCCATGCATGTGCCCCCAAACAGTTACATATTTAAATCCCCGGACAGTGCTTCATTCTTTGAAAACAAATGGGTCTTAGTTCGGAGTGGAGGGTTCGAACCATGATAGCCCAGTCTTCTCACAGAAGTCTTTGTTTGCCCGAGTGTCATACCAGTTAGACAATGGAATAAGGAGACATTCGCATCTTCTCACGGACAGCTGGGTCAGAGGATGGAGCGAGCAGCGTTGTATCTGATCTCTGTCATGGTAGGGAACTCATGTGATAATCTCCAGGGCCTTCTTTCCAGCCGTGGAGAGGCAGTTTCCCCCCAGCATTTGAGTTTTAGCAGCACAGTGGCTGACACCATTGAGAGAGACACAAGGGTGGGAGGATTTCTGCAGGCCCTGAGGAGAAGGGTGCTGTGCTGGCCACGCACGCTGCCCCCTGGGGCTCTGACCCCTGGACTGTGATGAAGGTTTCTGCACTTACAACACTGAAGCTGGGGGAAGGGGCTGGGCTCCAGGGGTCATCAGTCACCCCCGGAGGCAGAGTGATGCTGACTTCACTCATTCAGCTAGGAGGCAGGGATGCTGTTGCCTACACAGGTGGAGTAGCTGGGGGCTCCCCATCAGCTCCCCTCGAGCTCCCTGAAGGACAGGGTCTCTGGATATGTTTCATTCTAATCACTTATGTGAGAGCCGCATATGTGAGGACTTGTGATGCTGTTGGACATTTGCTGTTGGACTCAAATGGTACAGAGAGGGGACTTTATCTTTTTTTCTTTTGTAATAAAACTTGAGCACAAGTTTGATGATAGTGAACCCCAAACTTGTGATTTTCTAAAACATTAGAACTATGTGTAGTATTCTGTAATTCTTACCCTATGAACAGGGCTGAATCAAGTTTCCTGTTTGTTTATCTTTTATGAAAGCACAGTTCCATTTTATTAACGCAAAAGGTGTTAGCTCCATTAGGGCCGTTTAATAGCATTTATCAAACGTTGCTTCTTTAGTGGCCTCGTCCTACCTCTCTCTTCCTGGCTTGAAGCAGTGTGGGGTGCAAAGGCTCCAGCATTTTCTCCAGAATGTATTTCTGGTTTTATTGAAAACTTTCCTGAGAAGCTTCGCAGGCTTCCAGAGATATGGAACAGTGCTTCCTCCTTTTACCATTTTGTATGCTGTCCCAGAATAGACATCCATTCATTCACACCAGTTTTCCTCAAATCAGGTAAATGGCATAGTTCAGTATCCATTTAGTAAGTGTAAATATTATAACAGCGGCGTTTGGTGACATTAATTATATGCCTCTTTTATTTTAATCCTTAATGGAGACCTGTTGAATTTCACTTTCCTTTCATAAGAGGAAGGTGCTTATTATCACTGTTACTGTGCTTGCTTTAACTCAGAATTTGTTAAATAGCTGTTAATATTTTAGTTTGTTTTTTCTTAAATGGGAAGCAATGAACTCCACTGGTGTTTTCGGGGTTCCATAGTAACTCAGTGTGCACTTTGCAGACAGAGGCGTTTGGCTGCATACCTGTTGCTGGGAGGCTCACGTTTAATGAACCTGGCGTCATGTGAATAACACGGAACATGTCATGGGCGCAGAGCCAGATGTGCAGAGCCCTGCCCTAGGTATTTGGAGGTGAAGAAGACCCTGAGAGACTTTCACCTGGAGTTGTTTCCTAACCTGTTCCAGTTAGGATTATTTTAAAGAGAACGAGTTCATGAATGAATAGTTGGGGGAAGTTAAGTAATTACTACAGTAACTTCATCATGTAGCATTTATGAAGTGGCTCCACCTGAGTAGCCTCATGGACCTGCTAGAAAGCAGGAGGTGAAAGCGATGTCAAGCCACGTTCCTAGCGTAGATCTAACAGCTGGCGGTCATAATAACGAAAGATTAACTTAAGCTGCCACCTGGTCCTTATTACTTATTCACTAAGCCATACTACTCTCCTAATATGATAGTGGCTGAAAACACTTTCCGTCCTCTCCTCTGCGTGTTTTAAAGCCACATTTAAGCTCACCGTAAGTCGGATCACTGATGGTGAGACCTGCATATCGGTGACTGCATCATCTTGGTCCTGCGTTTCTTCTTTTCCTGGTCCAGTTTTTAAAATGTTCGCTTAAATTCAGTGTAGTATTACTGGTGTTATTTAGTTTATTTGATGCAGAGTTATTTAGATATTCCAAAGGCTGTGCAACATCAATATATAAAATAATTGTCTTTACATTTTATGTCTTTACAGGGATAATTTTTACCTTTTTTGTATATCATGAATCTTTTGAGAATCTTTATCATGAATCTTTTGAGAACCTTTAAATTCTATTAACTTTTCAATCAAAAACATGTTCAAATTATTTGAGGGGATTCACACACTTCTGTTCACTGTCCGTCAACCTTAGTAGGTAAGAAGCTACTTTCTTTTTGGTCTATTTCATCAAGAGTTTCTGCCTATCAAGAGTTTTAATTTAATTGCATTGCACTTGGGAAACATTTAAGAGATTATGTGGTTATATTTGTTATACCTCAATTATATATTTTAAAGAGGCACACGTACATGGATATGGTGTGTATGTGTGTGTGATTAATGCCAGATATGAGGAGCCATCAACAGTGATCAGTAGTGGAAACAAATTAGACATTTGTCAAGGAGATCACAGGAGATACATCTATGTGCCTACAGTATAATGTAGGATGGTAAGGCCTAAGGGAATATTATAAATTGATCCCTCATAAATTGACCCCATGGAAACCCAGGAGGAAGAAGAGATGATAACAAAGAAACAAGAATGAGGATCCTACCTGCAGTACAAGAAGAGTAAAATTAGCAAGTAGGCGAGAACTGGGAGGTGAAGCAGGAACGAGAAGGGCAGGAGTCTGGTTCACGGATAGACTGGAGCCTGTTTGGAGGAAACCTGGACCTGGTAGGATAGGATTTTTGTTTTTGTGGATTGTAGCCATTGAAGTGAATGACCCAGTACTCCACAGTAGGAAAACAACCAACATGATGTGAGAGTCAAGGGCCTGGAGTTTCACGCGTGCCCTGCACGGAATGCGCGGGCCAAGAAACGGTGCATTAAAAGGTAGCTAAATTGCTGCAAAAACCCTTGTGAAGTTAGGTGGCATGCATTCGCGTGAAAATCTATTACTTTTCCATCAGTGCCCAGCTTTCTAAGAATTAGGATGAAAAAACAGAAAACAAAGTTTCTTTATTCATGGATTGACCAGAACTAATGGTTTGTGACTGCTGAGGTGGCTGTGGGATAAAATTCAGGGTGGCAGGTCAGTTAGGATGGGCAGAGACAGTCACTGGAATGTCAGTGCAGACCTCTGAGATGAAGGAGGGATGCAGCAGAAGTGAGGAGAGGCCGGAGGTGAGTCAGGGGGTGTGCTAGGAGCCCAGGAGTGCAGAAGTCTAGCTCTTGGAGAGAGCACTTCCTGTATGTTTTGGCATACTTTCTGTTTGCTGCAGAGCATCTTATGTGATGTAGCACACTTCCCACGTGATGCTGGGCACTTGCTGTGTGATGCAGAGACCTTTGATTGTCTGTAATCAAATTGGGCAGAATGCTTAGTTGTTGAGATGTATGTGGGTGTGTGAGATCCAGCTCTCACAGAACCATCCCTGTGCATTTGACCTTACTAAAGATGGCTCAAGTCAGAGACTGAAGAGAAACGGTGAAGAGAGAACAAGGTGGGATGTCATGGTCAGAACTTGTGTAAGCGGTTGAGGGGCTGGAGAGGAAGAATGACTCAGGAGAGTGGGAAGGCGACTGGGTTATGGCAAATAATTTGGAGGAAAGGACTCATTTGTTTAACCTGTGGGTAAATACAGCACTTGTAGGAGGGGAAAGGTCGGCTTCAGGGGGAGCATCTTGTCAGCTTTAGCCTCGTTGCTGTTTTGGAATGGCAAACTCTACTGCGAGGGCCTGTTACGTGAATTCAAGGCTGTTTTTGGCATCCCTACTTATACACCCGAGAATCCAATGTATGCCCAGTTGTGACAACCAACAATGCCTCCAGACATTGCCAAATTTCCAAATGAGTCTTTTTGGAAATCCTCTGGCTAAAGCAAGGAGCTGGAAAGAGCACCTAGAAATGGCATAAAGCTTTCTTTCTAGCAGACTTCAAGGAGTCCAGAGGGCAGTGAGAGGGACGACATGAGGGGAAATTAGCTGTAAGTCTGGGCACTGTGCGTCTGTGAGCCTCACACCCTGGACCTGTGGCCCTGGGTCAGAATTTCATGGGGGTTTGTACAAGGTCAGCACCAACCTCCTTCCCTTTCCGCTTGACCCATAGAAACAGAATCTTCGGGGAAGCATCATAGCTGGTTAGACATTTAGAAAACTCTCGATGATTCCGATGTTTCTAAGCCACTAGTAAATTAGAAGAATAAGCAAGTGGATTAACAGCTACGAAGGTTCATGGGGTGAACAGGATGGAGGGAGAAGGAGGTTGGGAGGCAGTTTGAGATGTACATTAGGAAAGAGGGGTGCTGAGTAAGCACTTGTGGGAGTATCGACTGGAAAGCCATGTTAAATCTAGATTTATTTGAAAGCTACTTTTTATGGTCAATTATGTGTTCAGCCAAGCCTTAAGCATTCTTGGCTGTGGTGCTGGTTTAGTTTGAGCCAGGTGGATTTTATCTAAGACCCAGTCAATGTCACCTTTCTTTCAGTGCCAGTAAAGGCTGCTGATGGCTATTTGACATTTTTAATTTATCTTCTCCCAAATGTGATGTTCTGCTGAAAAGTGCATATAGTATATGTTTTGGAATGAAACGTCCTGACTAACAAATATTTTCAATGAGGTTTGCATGTTAATTATGAGATAAATGTATAATAAAAATGTAATTGTCAGTGACAAAGTAATCATTTTGCCAATCTACAAAGGATTTAGAAACTTTTCTTTCCTCTTCCAACCTCTCTTACACACACACACACACACACACACACACACACACACACACATGTCTACTGCCCATCAGGAACCTGTATTGAGCTCCTACTATTGCTTGGGTGGTCTTCCAAAGACAAGCACGCTCAACAAGCATTTGGATGGTTGACATACAGATTCATCATAAGGCCCACTTATTGTCAGAGAAATGACAGTAAATCACCAGAGGATAATTTATCTTTTAAATTATCCTATCTTCTGGGTAATTTCTCTTGACCAACTCGATTTCTTTGAGTAACAGTCTTTTGGTGTTCTCTAACTGGCAGGCCTGCAGGAAGGGGTGGGTAAATGACCATACTTCTTGAAGGTCCTCTTAGCTTAAAGGTTTTATAATTAAATCTTGCACTTGAAAATTCCAAGAACCTGGTGAGAAGATGCTTTTCCAGCTTCATACTGCAATAGAAAACAGACCATATATTGTCTCTCGGCATTCCTCTATAAGACAGAATAGGACAAATTAGGAACTGTAGAGGCAAAATCATCTCAGAATGAGATGGAGGTGAAACATTTTGTCTTTGCAGTTATATGCAGTTCTGGAAAGATCTCAGGCGCTCTGAATATCCAGGTGAATGGAAAGGTGACTGTGTGTGTGTACATGTATGCATGTATACACGCTGGGCATGGGACAGGAGAAAGAAAAATAAAAAATAATGCTCTAGGTGATCAGAGATAACTTAGATATATGTGAGGAGATGGAATTCATTTTACTTGGAATATGCTCTTCATTTTTTAATCCATGGTTCGCCTGGATATGCTGGGTTTTCTGCAGGGCTTGTGAGCAGTAGTCTGTGTGCTCACAATGCCAGCAGAGGTCTTCCGTCTGCATCCTGTGCAGAGAACATCAATGCAGAGTGGACTGGAGACAGTATAGAAACCTGCTGCATCACGAACTTTAGACAAGTCAGATCGCAAGTGTTCCCTGCTGGGCTTGAGCCAGGACATGCATTACTGCGTGTTCCTTTCTGTCTAGCCTAATTAAAGAATTGTTGAGAACTAACAAAGTTGGCTGACTTGCAAAAGTCAGTGCTTGCTAAAATTTGTAAGTTATAAGTGCTTAACAATATGACCTGCTTTCTGAGCTGGGGTCATCTTATTAATTAAAGTTTTCCAGTCATCTAATTAGAAAACATGATCCAAACTCAGTTGGAGAGTTCCCAGTCTTACTTGCTAATTTAAAGAAAGAGGGAAGAAGAAAAATACACTCAATTAAAGCAAAGCAAAGCAAAGCAAAGCAAAGCAAAGCAAAGCAAAGGAAAGCTAGGTTGTGGTCAGGCCTTTGGGGATGCCCACACCAGCTGGGTAATTATTTAGGATGCACTTCCAGTAAAGAGACTTTAAAGGGACACCAGTGAGTTAGCTTTTAAAGTAGACATCTGTGCCAGTCCCCAAATTACCTCTTGAACTAGAATGGAAAGCCAGGAAGCATGACCAGCAGTGCTGATTTAAAGTAAATAGTTTGCCCATTGCTTGGGATATTATGCCTTATTTTTTCAGCTCACATAGTGCTTTGTCAAAATAGCAGAAAGAGAAGGAACAGTGTGATTTTTAGATGATGGCTTGACACTTAAAAATGATCCCTTCTCAGAAAAAAGGTAGATAAAACATGCTCTGCGCTGTTTCACAGTAGGGTTCTGGAACTGAGACATCATTTTTAAATCCTGAAGTTCAGTCACCTGAAGTTTAGTTATCATGTGCATCTTTATAATCATATTGTGCCTAGAACAGTGCTGTATCCAAAATAAGAAATTTCTCAAAATGTCGAGTGCCCCCTGCCCCTTGGTGGGCTAAGGAGGAAGTACTCAGAGACAAGCGACAAGGGTGGTGTGACCCCTTAGTGGAGACCTGTGGATTCAGTCATTGGTCCTCCTCTTCAATTTGTCCCTGGGATTCATTAAAGTGCACTCTGGTTTACTGTTTTAAAGAAGAAAAGTGGGAATGAGAGGACAGAAGAGAACTTCTAATTTTGGCAATTTAAAGTAAGATGCCTGTATCAGAACTGGTCTTGATCAGTTCTGTAGACACATTTGTGCCATTTGTGGGTGCAGTTTGTAGATGAAATGACAGCAGCAAAGTCCTGCATGGTGGCAGAAGTGTGTTGTTCCCTGTGACTTACGTTCTGATGGCCACAGGTTTCCTGGCTGAAAATGCCGCACCAGGCCCAGGCCCATCTGGAGTCTCAGGGTGATGGCTCTGCTATAGATCATGAGTGCAGATCACAGATGGACTGTACAGTATTTATTCATGCATCTCAAAACTGAATTGACCTTCTTAGAATTTGATCCTCACTTTGAAATTAACTGGGGTATTTTTTTTTTTATAGGTACTGGGGATCAAACTCATGACCACACACTGGCAAGGCAGGTGCTTATGCCGCTGAGCTAAATCCCCAGCCCTAACTGGGGTATTGTTACAAACCCTCTCCTATTTGTAATACCTTCAACAATTTTTACATTGTTTAAAGCCTGTACAGAAAAATAATAGCCTCACTTAGTACTTGAAAGTTTAACTATTGCTTATGCCCATACTTCTGCAAGAGATTTAAAAATAATACTTGTCAAATTATAATTGCAATTTTAGGCTTTGAGCGAGGAGTAATTACAATGAATGTATCACAAGCCATAGTAGCGGGAACATTCTAGCTGTTTCCTGGTGCTTTGGCCTCAGAAGCAGAGCAGCTCATGGGATTGCTCAGGATTTATTTGGGCCCTTGATGTTGAGCTTTAGTGAATAATATTACAGTCCAGCCAATCCTTTTTCCCTGGATCATTACACAAATTGACAGTTTAGGGAGGAGAAAGAACTCTAACCTGAGAGTGGGGTGGGGTAAAAGTGAGGTACAGCCAATGGATCGCTACATACATGTATCATCGACTTTTGTCATTGGACGTAGCTCTTTAAGGACACGTGGCTCCTTCATCTCGGCCCTCACCATTGTGGATCAGGTGTCTCATCTTCAGTTTGGAGGCTGAGAACAGCTGGTGTCAGGACAGGTGCTGATCTGAATGTTGATGTAAGATGCTGCTCAAATCGGTAGCGCAGTGGGAGTCATTGTCACTTGATTTGATCATACTGACTCTAAAATTTATGTTTTGATCTGGAGTTTGACTGTGTATTTTACTCAAAGAGTTGGATATCAAAAGCAGTGCAGCGGTGGAGGACAGAGCCGGTAACAGATCCTGCCACATTAGCTTCCACATCCCTGGTTCCTATTAGCAGTCCATGTCAGTGGAAGAATTGTGGTGTGTAACAAAAACAGTTGTGGTGTATAACTGAAAAGCCCTCGTTCAGACCCGCCATGGGTGTGGGTATTGGGGGAGGGTGAGCCGGAGGGTGATGGCTGGGGGGAGGGGTGGGACCCTGAGAAGACAAAGGAGTATCAAGGTCAAAAGCACTGTTCACTTCTACATCTCCTCCCCCTGAATGTGGTTATGAATGTTGTGACTTTAGAAGCTGATAAAAATCTTAAAATTTTTTGTTAAATCTAGTAATAATAAGTGGAATGAGCTACTGGATTGAGACGAAGTTAGTTATCATGCATGGAGTTCATTGAATTGGAAGATTTTTTTAGCCATTTTTATATTGATCTCTTTAGATTGAGAGTGATTGAAATTAATCACAAGATTCAAAACCGTATGTGGAATTTTTAACAAATACTGCTTGAAAATCATTAATATGTACCTCTTACTGTCTTTAACTCAGTAATTTACCTTACCCAGGCAAGTGACCTACGCAGATGCCATACTTTTTTAGAGTGGAATGGCTGTAGGATAAAACTACACACAAATGCTGAAAACTCAGTTGCATTTTTCTTTGTTGGCCTTGTTTTTGCTTCTTAACCTGGGGCATTTCGGAGGGCTTAGTTCACTCTTTACTATAGTTCTTTAAATTTTGCCATTAGAATTCCATAGTCTGAAGGTGATGGTCCAGTTGATAGGTAAATATTTATTTAATAAATACAACAGACTTGTACCCAGCGTGGTGTCATGGGATGGCAAGAAAAAGCAGTACCTTTTCACCTGGTTAGCAGTGCTAGTTGCTGATGTGGTAAGTCTTATTTTGGGTGTTGAAAAAAAGGTTAGATGCTTTAACATAACTGTTTCAAAGGAACACAGAGTTGGGTTGATCTGAAATATTTATCCTGCTGTTTAAAGTATATGGAGATGTAGGATAAGTTATGAATGGATAGATAGAATTAGGTGAAATTACCAGTTTTCTAGTATAATGTGGTCTTTAGGAGCTTTTTTGCTGGGATCAGTTTCTCAAATCCTAATTAACAACGTATGTCATCTTGCCTAAATTATTTAATATTTCTATTCCTCAATTTCTTATTCTGAGAAATGAACTTGATACTGACATTTGTTTTATGGGGATACTGGGAGACATAAAAGCTAATACATCTAATTTTTTGGTACTGTCATGGTACCTATTTAGCATGCAAGAAGTGCTATCTGTATCATATTGAAGCAGTTAGAAAACTGCAGATGATTTAATTTTATAATAAATGATGTACAGCTAGGATAATTTCTTTATTTTATTTTATTTTATTTTGGTACTGGAGATTGAACTTATGACCTCTTGCTTGTCAGGTAGGCTCTTATGCCACTGAGCTAAATCCCCAGCCTGATTTTGTAATAATATGTTCAAAGCAACGTTTATGGAAAAATAGGTAGAAAACGTAGAGCAAATTCAAATGAAAGAGGGCTGCAGTCAGGAAGCTGTGATAGCAGCCGTCTGGCTTTGTGATCAGGACAGCCTTGGGTACCAGCTACAGCAAGAGTAATGATTAACCACAGCACAAATCTATCATTTTTTTTTACAAAGCAGTTTTGATATAATAGTATCTGTAATGATAGAATAACTCCAACTCAGGCATGAAGCAATGGGTCCCATGGAACCAGCTCCCAATAGCTGAGAGTGGTGAGGGTGAAAACAGAAGGTTTAGAAGGAGCCATTGTCCAAGTGAGATAACAGAATGTTTTGGTGGAGTAGTGAAGAGCAGGTGGCTCTGAGCTATCTGGGAAAGAGGCAGAGGGGAGTGGCGTTATTGTTGAAAGGCCATCCGGGAAGCAGCCGGTTAAATGAGAGTTACAGTGCTGGGAGCTGGTTTTGAATTCCTTTGCACTTGAAGCCACAGCATGAGGCAGGATGGAAATGTCCCGCAGGTAGCTACAGGATTTATTTAGAGGTCAAGTTTAACAACTCAGACTTGGATCTTATTGAGCTGCTGAGAAACATGAATTGCTCCGGGGATTGCATTTTTAGAAGCACCACTCATGGGACATGAAGAGAAGAAGAAATTATTGGAGAGAAGATAAGTGCTTGGAGTATCTGGAGGAGGACCAGGTCTCATGTCATCAAGAGATTACTTGAGAGGAGGACACAGGAGCAGCCAGAGGGTGAAACGCAGATGGGAACGAACTCCAGGGGAGGAGGCCTGGAGAGCGCTTGGGTTTTATCAGAATGGGAGAAACCAGTGTGAAGGATTTAGGGAGAAATGGTTCCTTAGGAAAGGAGACACCACTTGCTTTAGATGTCAGCAAAGTCTGAACTGGAAAGCGGGACCCTGGGGGTTTCGCTTTAGATTTGCTGTTAACTGCATGACCTTTGATAGTTTGTCTGTAACTAATAGAATTTGTCTGCACATAACCGAAAGCGCTTATTTTTCATTTAGAAACTTCTTCTGACCTTTCTGACCATTTAAATGCGTGTCGAAATTCCACACAGTGAAGATCCTGCGAAGAAATGAATGCGGTTCCTGAGCGTTCAGTCCAGGAGAGCTCATCAAGTCTGCAGGCTAACGAATAAGCCGGGCACCTTACGATCTGCTGGGACCTCGGGCCTTCACAAAAATGAAGTTCCAGGGAAAGTTTCGTTCCTCAGATTGAAACTTTTATGCAGTATTCATTGTAAGGCAGTGCAGGACATCTGAAAGAATAGGTGAAGAAAGTCTAGGCGGCAGCTGTACTGATGACAAATAGAGTTACTTTACCCACTGGAGCCTAAAAAAACACACAGACAAAAGGCTTGTCTAGCAAATACAGGAATTTAAAACAGTAGTAGTTCGGGGACACTTTGGCTTTGGCAGGGTCGTTCCCATCAGCACTAACGCGTGTGACTTGCATTGGAGGACATGATGATAGGAACTTAAAGTAGTTTCTAATTGCAAAGTGGTTCCCCCTAAGTCAGCATGGAAAAGGCTTGCGGTTCGGGCGTGGGGCTGCTGGTTTGGAACCAGGTCATGAGCTACTGTCCTGCTTTCCTGCTGAAGAAACCGTTGAGTTCAGCGTGGCGGGTTCAGAGCGCAGCGACCTGCGCGTTACGCTTTTTGAAAGGTTTCTCTTCGGTCTTTCTGCAATCCTGCTGCCCTAGCAGGGGGGGCTGGCTTCTAAGCAAGAGAAATTTGTTTTTCATATTTCTGAAGGTTCATAGTCCAGGATCACCGAGGGGACAGTAGAATGGATCCCTGGTGAAAGCCCACTTTTTCGTTGTTTGTAGATGGCTCCTATTAGCTGTGTGCTCACACGGTAGAAGAGGTGAATTAGCTCCTTCGGGTCTTTTTTATGGGAACCCTGATCCATTGATGACTGTTCTGCTGTCCTGGCCTGGTTACCTCCCCAGGTCTCTATCTGCTGATGCCATCACCTTGAAGGTAGAATTTTAACATACACATTTTCTTGGAGGGGATAAATCTTTCAGATGATAGCATAGTTATGATTGTTAAGAAATAAACCTGTACCCGCAAAACACTGAGTATGTCTAACAGGAGTTTCTGGTTTAGAATAGGTTATTGATAGTAGCTACTTGATTATTTTCACTTAACAGTCTTTTCAGAGTCTGCTGACATGCTGGCACCTATTTCACATGCGCCAGTGAAATACCCTAATCCCCGAATTATGCTACCTTTGCTCACTCCCACATCTGCCAAGTATTGTGTGCCATTCCCCTAATGTTCAAAATGGATAATTTAGTTTTTCTGAGACAGCATTAGAGGAATCATTCGAGTACTCAGGATGGGTTAAAATGAGCATATTCAACTGTCCCAAAGCTCAATTTCAAGCTGAGTTTTGTTTGGAGAATCACTAAAAATGACTCAGCTGTGTAATTCAGTGACCGTGGACATGTCGAAACATCTCATCTTGCCATCCATTAAAACTCCTTGCTGTGTGTGTCTAAAGATTTCTTTTGCTTTAAAAAACAATGATATAGCCAGGGATTTAGCTCAGTGGCATAAGTGCCTGCCTTGCAAGCGCGTGGTCGTGAATTTGATCCCTGGTACCAAAAAACAAAAACAAAAAACAGTGACCTTATGCAACATTGGGATGATATGTGTTTTCAAACAATATCCCATCTCATTTGGAAAGAGGGAATAAATGTCATTAAAATTGTAACTCAAATCAGTCAAAAAGCATTTTTCTGGAGACCTTGGATTAAAAGTGATTAACAACTGCTATAGTGTGTCAAAAGATACTGTTTTGAGCTACATTAATTTCTGCACTTGAAGATCCAGGGCTGCCCTTAGTGGTTCAGGAGAAGGTGTGTCCACTGCAATGTGTGAAGGTAGTGGAATGATTCCATTGTGCCATTGTATGCGGACTGACAAGCACGAGGACACTGCTGCTGGATGGTCCCACTCTTTCAACAGTTAGCAGATTCAGGACAGAGATGGAAGGAAAGAGATTTCTTGGCTTTTGCTTTCAGAATGGCCAAGAGAAACCTAAAGAATAAAAATAGTCGAAGAGTCCAGAGTGTCACTTTTTGCTTTTTGTGTTTTACTGCATTAGGACAATGTCTAGTGATTCAGTAATTCTTTCAAATTGCTGTGAAATGTCCACGACAGCGTGTAATATGGGACCATTTTAAGTGAACAGTTCACTAGTGTTCAATACATTTATATTTTCTGCAACCATCACCGTTTTCCTTCACCAAAACTCTTCATTTTCCTAAACCAAGACTCTGTTTCCATTAACTCCAGCTTTCGGCAACCGCCCCATCTATGTTTTGTCTCTATAAATTTTCTTTAAATGTCTCATAGCAGCAAAACCATACAGTCTGTCCCTCTGTGACAGTGTATGTCACTTAGCATAGTGTCTTTAAGATGATTTATGTTGCAATCCACCCAAATTTCCTTCCCTTTTAGGTTTGAATATTTCGTGTATGCATATACCACATTGTGTCTATTCATGCTCCTCTCAGACTTTCGGGCTGCTCACGCCCCTCAGTCATTTTATGATGCTTCCATGAACCGGGTGTGCAGTGGTCTGTTCAGGTCCTTGGTTTTAATTCCTTGTTATACTTATCTGAGGGTACAAGTGCTAGATCATACGTAATTCTAGTTTCCAGTTTTTGGGTAGATTCTGCCATACTGTTTTCCATGCTGGCTACATTATTTTACCAATCATCAGTACAGAAGAGTTCCAATTTCTGGATATCCTGGCTAACACTTGTTATTTTCTACTTTTTTATAATTAGCCATCTTAATAGGTGTGGAGTGGTATCTCCTTGTATTCCTGATTTGCATTTCTCTGATGGTTAGTAGAACATTTTTTTCATGTGTTCATTAGCTAGTGTTACAGATGTAGCTATATATGTTATCTGTGTATACTATTATTTATGTTTTTGAGAAATATCTATTCAAGTCCTTGCGTATTTGTAAATTAATCATTTTTATTATTACTGTTGTCAGCTTTATTTATTTTTCATTTGCTTAATTTAGGGCTTTTCAGCAGCATTTATTTCTCATGTATGCACTATATAAAAAATAAAATCAATAAAATTCCAGTGTGTGATTATATTTTTACTTATTGGCATCAACTGTAAGAAATGAACAATTAAGCCAGTGCATTAGATAAGACTGTATTGTCAGATCTCTGTAAGCAAGGTGATTAGATGAAAATGGTGGCATGGTTTAGATCTAGACTGTCCCCCACTGGCCTCGTATGTGTGGAAGGTGACTGCATCATGGTGATCACTGTCTGAAGCACTGAGGAGAACAGTAGCTCCATGTGCTGTCAAGAGGGGGCTGGTGGAAGGAGGTGTCTCCTGCCATGGCCCCTCCATTCTCTCTGCTTTTTGAACCACATTTACTTCACAAAATTTGTTCAAATGATGATGGATTAATGCCATAACAGATTGAAAAACTGAAAGAAATATTTCTTATAGCATTTCTGTGTTTGTCACTTTCAGTTGCTGGGACAAAATACCCAATACCCACAATTTAAAGAAGGAGAGGTTTTGGTTGGCTCACAGTTTCAGTGCACAGTTGGCTCACAGTTTCAGTGCATGGTTGGCCCACTTTTGGGCAAAAAGGTCATAGAGGAGGAAATGAGCAACCCATGGCAGATAGGAAGCTGAGAGAGGACAAGAAGTACCTGGGGACAGTAATGTACCCCTCAGAACATGAGCCATACCTCACAACATGAGCCTTGAGGAGATATTGTAGTTCTAAATCATAACAGTCTCTATGGGGAATGTTGCTATGACTGTTGTGAGGTACAGTGTAACCAACAGAACAGGGCTCTGGAAGAACAACACTTCCTCTCCCTGCCATGTTTGATAGCCCATCCTTTTATTCCTAGGGCGGAGGTTTAATTTAGATGCAATTAAGAAATAATCTCCATTTTCCATTTTAATGTGACAGATATTACTGAATTATCACTCATGGGACCATTTCCTTTGAACATGTGGAATCTCTACAAGATATAATTTTATTAGTTATTGTTTGCTTTAATTTAGAGTTACCAGAAATGTAAAGTTTTAACTACTTTCTTAGAACTTATCTTAATTTTCTACATTTGAAGTTAATTTTAAAATAAAATTAAGTGCACTTAAGTCTGGTAAGTAATACCATTAGAGCATGGAATAATAATCTAGCCAAATTGTAGTGTACTTAAACTCTGTTTGAGAAATAGGTTCTACTCATTAGTTCTTTTTATTTTTTGCTTTATTGTTCTGAGAAGCCCATTTATTCTGCAATGAGAAATTCACTATTCTCCTGAGTAATAAAAAGAAAACTTAAATATTAACTCTTGTGTAGAAAAGTAACAATGCTTTTCACTTTAAACTTTTCAGTTTTAAAACTGTAGACAAATTTTAAAAACGCTTGTGCACATTTTATGCATGTTTTCCTAAAAGTGCACCCAAACTCACAGCCAATACTGATAGGTAGAATTAGAAACTTACCAGGAAATACAGTGTGACCATTTCCCTAACACTGTCAGAAGGAGTGGAATAACAATGTCCTGCAGGCTTTAGTAGTTTACAGTGACCTCTTTTATGAGCTAATAAGTCAGCCTGTTACTTTTTCACAGATATTCACTAGAAAATATGAAACTTCTGGGTCAGAGACAGAGGACTTCATTATTCACAGCACCACCTTTAGCATGGGTTTCACCTTGTGACTTTGATTCCCCTGTGCTCAAGCCCCAGAGTCTGGGATGGAAGGGGTGACTTTCCCAGGTTCTTTTGTGGAGAGAGGTGGCCATATGACTGATTCTAGCCAAAGGGCTATGAAAATAAAAGCACTGTGTTTTGAGATGCAGGTGACAAATGGATAAACATTGGGGGAAAATTGTTAGACTCTCTCTATGTAATTATGTTCATCTTTTTCTAAAGGAAAATTTCTGTTTTGTGAGACTTTTTATTGTGCAAACATATATTAGTTTGGAGAATATACATAAATATATTCATTATTTGTACCTAAGAAGTATTTTTCATAGATGGGTTTATAGGATAAAAACTTTTGGTGACAATTGCTTACAGGCTGAGGTTTACTTATCAAACACATTCATGGAGTTTCTTCTCTGTGGAATAGATGTTTAGATACTTCAGTGCACCGAACAAAGATCAGTCAGTAGAAGAATTTACGTACACATGGGATAGAGCAGGAAATAAGTGCTACATATAAAGCATATGTGAAGTGTGTGTGTGTGTGTGTGTGTATTAGAAATCCCTAAATCCCATGCTAGAGAAAGCAGAGTGTGGTGTGAGTTGTGAGGTTCACTGTGTGTGCCCATTAAGAACAGCTGTCACTCTGCAATGTCCTTTGCCTGACATGGAAAAACTTTCTAGAATCAACTCTGCAATTGAGTGGTTACCACACTATGTGTATTATAAAGTGTGATTTCTCCTTTGCTTTGACTTTTCTTTCCTTTGGAATGTCACTCTCTGTTGTCCAGTCTGTCAAATCTTTGCTTAACCTCTGTGATCTTTCTCAAGAACCATCTTCTCTAGGGAGACTTCCCTGAGGTCTGTTCTCCCCCTGCTCACATGTAGTTTTGAGAGTTTGTGATAGTGCTTGTCATCATTTTTAATTTCCTCTCCTATAGGCAATGAGCTGCCTGAGGCAGATATTAAGTTTTATTTGTCTGTTTTACTTGGTTCAGTCAGTGGTTGTTAAATGAATTAATCGATAGTTAGTAATAAATGTGAACTGATCATTCATATTTTAAGTTACTGATTAAAATTAGTCAAAGAGTATAAACAAAAGTCTAAAGTTGTATTGGAGAAGTTCTATGGGATCTACATTATTTCTGACTAATGAGTATTTGTCTTCATTATTTTTATGTGAAATTATGTCAGATAACAAAGGACTTTAGTTAGCAATGGATCATAAGAAAGTGTGTGGTACTCTTTTGGAAATATTATAAAATGTGGTGGTTAGATCATTACGCAACTCCTAAAATCATACTTCGTATCACCAACTGGAGATTTGATTTGGGTGTTGAAATTCTGTATCATTCACCTGCACAAAACCATCAAGTTGTGATTGTTTATTTTGGGTAGAGGTTCCAGTTCTGGATACCGAGCCTCTACACTTTGATTCCTGTTACCTTTTGAGTCTTGTCTCCCCACTGATTATTTGTGACTCTTTCTTTTCCAAAGGGGCCTCAGGGTTCTTCCCTCCTCAGGAATTCCATGCTGTGCTCTTAACCCGGATACCTCCTCCTGCATTCTTACTCCAGCTAGCTTCACTCCTACTACCCTTGTAGGTCTCAGGTGAAATATCATTAGAAGGCTTTTGCTGACCTTTAGGCTGGACAAGCTCCCCTATTCTAGGATATCACAGTGATCTTTCTCAGAATTTGATAAACATTGATTGCATTCATGGTCACCCAAATAGTGACTTGCATAAAGCACGTGCTAAATAAACATTTATGGCATTTATGGCATGTGCTTATGGGTGGGCTTCTACAAATCACTAGATTATGGTTGTGGTACTGGATTATGGGTGTATGATAACTGGATTATTCTGATTAGCATAGTTCTGGGTGTGGCTGAATGGATTTACTGGAGACAGAAGCCCCAATCTGGGTGTTGGTGGCACCAATCAGTAGACTTGTAGACTGGATGGAATAAAAAGGGAAAGGGAGGCTGCTGCTTGCTGATTTTCCACCTGCCCTGCGACAGACTGTTTCTCCTCTGATATTCCCTCTGCTGTGCCAACTTGCCTTGGTGTCAGCTGACTATGGACTGAACTCTACAAACTGTTAGCCTTAATAAAACTTTCCTCCTTAACTTATGACTGTTGGTTATTTTGTCTCAGCAACAAAGAAGTAACTAAAATGTGGAGTAAAAACAGAAATGTATAAAGGGTGCTTAACTGTAGTTGAGTAGACAGTATTGTGGCTGCCAGTTAGTTTATCTGTTGTGCTTTACATCTGTCAGCTTGCTTCACTGTACCTGCCCATGTGAAATATTCACTGCTACTGAGCTGAATTCATATCCCCTTCCAGTTATATTTTATTCTCAAGGAACCTCATTCATATCAACTTGTTTTAACATCACCATACTCAGATGACTCTTGGATTAAGTCTTCAGTCTAGAGATCTCCTGTGAACTCTAGATTCATTTTTCTGTCTACCCAACAGCTTCCCAGAGACCTCTTAAAAGCACATGGGGCTCCCATTGTATCAGGACATTGCCAGATGAGATACTGTACCATCCCCGAGTTCCGATGGCCTCACACCGTAGAACTTGATTTGTTGCTCATGAAACAGTCATTTCACGGTTGCTGGTTAGCAAGCAGCCTTCTGCATGGAGGTGTGAGGAAGCGCAGTCCCTATTTTTATGCTTTCTTCTCTGTTAAGACTTGTAGACTTTCATGTGAGGTTAGCAGATGGGGAGTGAGGGCTAGGGAAATGTGCCCACCTCTTATGCTTTCCAGGTCAGACATAATGGATGGCACTCTTGTCCAGGCTCCGTTGTTAAGAACAACCTCATGGCCCAGCTAAATGCAGAGAAGTGGGGAGGGTGGGAAAACAGAGACACTCACTGAGTGTTGTAGCTTGGCAGTGCTGTGCACTGTGGGGAAATCAGCTGTGTCCACTCAGGACTGCGTGACTGGCAGGGGCTGGCAGCATAGCACTGCCCAGCAGTACGTTTCCTTCTGTGTGTTGCTAGCTGAAGGAAAAATAAAAATGCAAATCAAAATGTAAATTTTAAGACCATCTGTGTGGTCCTCCGTAGTGCAACTAATTCTCACAATAACCCTCCACTGTGAAAGGTCAGGCATTGATCTTTGGCTGGCACTCATCTCTGACACAGCGTACCAAAATTCAACTAAATTCTAAAAATAATTGAAGTTATCCACCAATTAAGCATGCAAGCAGAGATAACCTGGGGCTTCTTTCAGCTTTTCTTATTTCAGATAATGTCACATTTCGGCATATGCTGGGAACATAGATAGTATTTCTTGACATCCTCTTCCACTTAAGGTTTTAATAAAAGAAGTCTTTGATTTGTCTGTTGCTTCAATTAATAACCAACATCTTAGACAGTAAAGGTCTTTAGCAGTTATGGATATGAGACCCCAAAGCCACAGGGCCATCTGCAGCTCTTCCCTCAAGGACTGGCATGATCTCTTCTGCCACGTCCCTTGCACTCACTCATCCTTGCTATCAGAAGCCAGGGGACAGCTTTTCCTGACACCCTAATCAGGTTGACCTGACCTGTTATGGATGAAAAATGTATGGCCAGCTTAACACCAGCTGAATTAAGTCAGCATGATGCTGGGTGTAGATGGCCCACCTGAGGAAAGTTGCCAGCATAAATAGAGACTTGGAGAAGAAGAGCTGGGCATTGTGGGTTTCTCTAAGTGTTGCTGTTTGAGCCATTGGTTCTCCTGGAGTTGCTCGTCATGACCAGCTTCCCCAGTGTGAGTTTGACTGTTGTCATCCGAGGAGCTCGGGACCTTGTTGGTGAGAGTGGCTGTGGTTCACTTTGGGGGAGCTCTGGTCCTTACATTGAGCATTGTGTCCTGGCTCCAGCAGGGAAGATGTGTGCTGTTTAATCTCCAGGGGGAACTTGTCATGCTGGCTTTCTGGCATATACTCAACTGCTCTTACTGTCAGAGGATCTCGGGACCTCTGTGTCATTGAGGATGGCTGTGGTGCTTTTCAGGGCAGCCCTGGTCCTTATTTTGAGTGTGACTTCTTAGCTCCAGTCTAGAACCCTCAACCTACGAGCACAGCTCCTTCACCCTGCTGGCATAGACTTTCTAGTTTCCATCACTGACCTTTGGGTCTTCCCAGCATGGAACCATAAGAGACTGGTGTGAGTCCTTCTCGTGGGCTCTAGACCTCCAGTTGCACTCAGGGGAGGCATTGTCATGGGCTCTAGATTTTCATCTGGACTCATACAGGTTGTTGTTGAGGGATCCAGGCCCTTGGCTGAACATTCTGAGTCTTCAGTGTTGTGGACAGATTTCCTGCACTTTCTTTAACTCTGGGTGACAATCATAAAATAATATTGTCAGTTCTGTGTCCTGATCTCAACTGTTCTATGAACAACCCCTAACTACAACATCACCCATTAAAAACTTGTGTTTCCTCCCTCAGCATTTGTGGCAGTTACATTGCTGTGACTACTGAGTCACATTTCTTTATGTGACTACTGAGTAAATGACCTCTCCTGCTATTGAAGATTGCTTTCTTGATAGGAACTGTTTCGCTCAACTTTGTTTCTCAAATGTCTGTCTGAGAAATTATCAGTGGCCAGCATTCTTTTTTGAATGAATAAACCAGTGAATGACAAATAAATGAAAGATTTTGTGTATCAGGTAGTGTTATCCATTGGGGAATGAATAGTTAATATCTCTGCAGATGCACGGATGTGTATGAGTTTAGAAACTTAGAGCATGCCTGATAAAGTAATAGGTATACATTTTTATAAATTTAATTGGTATATGTGTGTGACACATGATAAGTATGTATAGTATAGTATGCATAGTATATAGTGTATATAGTATTTTAGTATATAGTATAGTATTTATAGTATGTATAGCATATATAATATTTATAGTACATAGTATATGTTAGTATTTATAGACAGTATGTATAGTTATTTGTGGTGTATACAGTGTATACTATATATATATATATATATATATATATATATATATAGAGAGAGAGAGAGAGAGAGAGAGAGTGTGTATAAACAGTACTTTGAGCATTTTAAGTACCCTTTCCTCTCCCTCCCTCTCCTCCTCTCCTTTCCATTTCCTGGCTTTCCTGCCCCATCTCTGAGAAGTCTAGCTCCTTGTAGTTCAGATTTTTGTAAGTTGCACATTTAAGGTTACTTTCTGGAGCAGAGAAAGGCTAGTGAAGCTCGAACATCAAAGACCACGAATGAATTTGTTCCACTTAAAGACTTATATCAGATCTTTACATGGTTGAAACTTTTTTTTTTCTTCCTGGATTTCTTAGCAAAAAATATTGCCACTACCACAGTATATTAAATGGGTGGTATCTGACAAAGTGTTGAATGAATCTGGGCTGAAATAATATATCTGCAATGACATTCCTTAATTGTGTGTGTGTGTGTGTGTGTATAATATGCATTTACTGAAAATAATTTTATATATTCATATCACTCAATATTTAAGCCCTTGTGGCTGTGATTCCTAAAATTTTCTTAGCAATAAGTCTTTTAATTTCTGGGAAAAGTTATCCAGCTATCTAAATAGTTTTCACTCTGGTTTTTGTAAGGTTGCCATGCTGAGCAGTTTAATGTTTATATTAAAGACTTTGTTGTTCAGAGTGGTTTTAGCTTTACAGTGAAATGAAGAGGAAGGTTTGTCCCTGCTTCTCCACACCACACATACCATACATAGCTTCTTATATCATTGTGCCCTGGTAGATGGGAAGTTTGTTGCAATTGCTGAACCTTTGTGAACCAGCATAATCACGCAGTGTTTGTGGCTCTTCCTAGGATTCATGCTGGATGTAGATTCTGTGGGTTTGGATTATGGATGACCTTATAGCCACTGCTTAGATTTGACATGACTGGAATGAACCCTCTTGCTCCTAAAAGAGGATCGCCTTCTGCTGCTTAGTCTAGAACGCTGCAGAAATTCTCTCACCGGAAGCTATTTCATCATCATTCTTTTATTCTCCTGTCTGTGCTACTGAAGTTTCCCTTAATGGGCTTCGCAGCAGGTTTGTGATTGGATAGTGCACCGTGGTCTCTCTTGCTGGGGATCTCTGTTATGGATTATTCATATCTCTAAGCACCAAACCATACATTCATTTCTAAGGAACAATGTCTTTCCTATTTTACAATATTACAAGAAGATCAAAAATAAAATTATATACTATAATAAAAGAATAAAATAAATGAGTTCATATTAATATGAGTTAATGGCTGAATAAACAAATAGAAAAAAAAACACAACTCATTCCCACAGCAAACATGTTAGATCGTGAAGATAGATAGCTAGGCAGATAGACAGGTGTAGTGTCTACACTGGAGGGGAATATCAATCCCTTACCCTTGACTGTAGGCAGGAAACAGTGACTGCTTGAAAAAGGTGAAGCATGGAGAGGGAAAAATGGAGAAGCCTGGTAATAAGAAACTAAACTGACAGTCATGCTGGCACCCTGTGACCCTGCGGGGATGTACTGGACTCCTTCTTTAGACTGACAGCCTCTGTCTAATTATGAAGAAAACCGCATGGAGCTCCAGAACACTACCTACCAGCACCTGATGGACTGTCTTCAAAACTGCCTAGGTCAAAATGTAAGAAGAAAAATTGCCACCCCTGGGAACATGACTGAGAAGACAGGATGACCAAATGCAGCTCGGTATCAGGACTTTAATCCTAGATCAGATAAAAAGAAGTAGGAGAAACCTGGAGAAATCTGATTTGAGTCTGGTTGTACTAATACTGGTTTCCTGGTTTTGACATAGGCACCCTGATTAGCAAAGAGGTTAGCTCAAAATCCTGCATTGGCTTCCGGTATCAGAGGCCAAGTCCTTTGTTCTGATGTTCTCCTTTCTCCAGACTTTGCCTGTTTTATTCCTCAATGTGGAGAAATTGAGAAAGGTTCCAGGACTGATTTCGTTTCTGTATCACTGAAGCATTCTGTGCTATGGAAAGGGCTGGGAAATTTGCCTTTCAACATAATCCCAGATCTCCCTGTGCCTAGAATTAGTGGCACTGATTGTGTGAAGCTTTGGAAACAAACTTGGCTTTAGTTTGAGAAAATGACTGATGTATAAATGAAGCTGTACAACTCTACCTGTGGTGGGAATCCTGAGAAGCAGGCAAGGTTTGAAAGCAGCCACGCATGTTAGAAGGGAAAGTTCTTCCTAAGTAGTTGTTTCCAGGAAAGATGTTAGATTATGTAACTTAGTAGTCTTCGAAATCAAATGCCAAAAATTTATTCCTTTATACAGCAGTGGTTTTTGACTTTCTCCTTTATCTCTGAAATAAGACGAATTGGAATAAGGTGAATATAATATTTTAATAAATGCATATGCATATGCTATTTCTTGATGTCTACCATTTTTTTAACACATGAAAATTTATCAGGTTGGGCTTTGAATATTACCTTGTAAAATCTCTCCTTTATAGATAAGTTTTTCCCATTTAGTATCTCATACATTCTGAGGGGTGATTTATAGAATTTAATGCTTTGTTGCCCTTCCCTTATTGGTCAAGATCCCAATGCTGTTGGAATAAAGTGATTTTTGAGTTGTCAAATATCTACCTTAAGGAAGATTTTTTTAAAAAAAATTTATTTGGAAAAATGTGATGCTATAAAATGCCATTTGATAAGAAATCACTAATATATTTATTTCATCTCTCATACAAAGTCAAAATAAATGTGCCTCAAGCAAAGCATTCTATCAGATGACACACAGAACAGGAACAGCCATGGAGGGACCATTGGGTGAAAACATGGTTTTTACAGTGCCTATCTGCCTGTGGGGGCTGAGGAATCTGGGGTTCTTTTCCAGAGGAGTCTTTGCCTTTTCAGTACACCCTGACATCAGGCATCTCTCACAGATGTGTGTAGAAAAAGGCAAGTAGATCGGGAGTGTCCACTCTGCATGCATGGTGATGTTGCCAGCACTGTGCTCCTGTGAATATGGCTTGAAAGCCTCTCCTGTGAGTGATCACTCAGAGTCACTGGTCATACCTGGCTTCCAGCTGTGTCTACAGGGTCGCTGGCCCTGTCTCACATTGTGTCTGGGACCTGAGGGCTGGGGGAACTGCCCCGTGTGTCCTTTAATATCTTACAGGCTGGGAGGACATAGCCTCTGCTCCCATCCTAACCTTGCAGAAGGAAATGGGGTCTCCAAGTTCATGGTGATGCTTCAGAATCTGAATGATCAGGAAATAAAAGACCATTTCCAAAAATTTGTTACTGTCTGTAAACTTTACAATAATATAATTTTAAGTAATTTAAGAAAAAAATTATGTTATTTAAAATGTTTTATAGATACCTCCTGTGTAAATTAAATGTTCACCATTAACTTGATTTATAGATAATTGACAATCTTTAAATGCCTAATGTGTGTCTAGAGAGAGTAGACACTCCAATCCTATTTAAAAACTGAGTGTGTGTGGGGGGGTGGATCCTTTATAGATGCTTTGTTTCATTTTTAAAAAATGCTCATTAGCTTGTTTTTAGTTCCCATTAATAACCCATTAGTTTTCTGACTTCATGAGTTACTTTTCATTTTGGCTATTAACTAATCTTCTTCCCTCTAGACTTCAAAACAAAACAAACAAAAACCCTCTTCAGTCAAAATCGAGATTAGCTGATAACATGTTCTTTTAACAAAGGAACACAGAAAAGTATTTCTGGTCTTCTCTTAAATTCACAGAGTGTTTACCAAGAGGTCATTAATGGAGACACAGGAATAATTATGACACAGGTTCTCACACTGCAGCTGTCACTTGTAAATCAGAACCCTCTTAAATATAGAATCAGATTTCTCAGGACAATATTTCAGATGTCAAGAAAAAACCCACTATGTATAAATTTCTTTAAAATAAATTGTTCAAAAACTTTGGCTGTAATTAAAATAGATTGGCTTATAACTTTTTTTTGCTTACTTTGTATTTCAATAAAATAGATGTTGTTTTTGAGATAGTATTTTTTGGATAGAATAATAATTACCCCTTCAGGATTTCTCCCTATTATTTCTTTATGGACCCTGAATTCCATAAACGTGGTCTGGAGCTTGTGACTGATAAATACAGTGTGTCTGTGCACATTAAGCATATATGTTTAGCCTTTGCTGCTGTTACTCCATGAGTACATAGGCAAATGTTGTATTCTTTCCGTATGATTACATGATGTTCCAAAAATCTTTCCTTTTTAAGCTATGAAAGTTGTATTCAGAAGACTTACTTATAAATTGTTATCACTTGTGCTAAAATATTAGAGAGCAGACAGAAAAAACCCAAAGGCACAGGTTTGCTTTTCCATTGGGGATACATTTTTAAGTCTACCAAACTGTCAGTGAAACTTTCGTTGTCAGGATGGTTGGGGAGGAGGAGGCAGCACTGGGCCCGACCCGGGTGGCTGGCGCGGAGGAAAGAAGCTCACACTTACCCACAGAATGATGCGCTCGAGGAGGCTGCCCTCCGTGGGACCTTTGCGAGCCTTCGCTGTGTCCCGAGATCCTGTGAACTTTGGCTCAATTGAGAAATAAAGGCTAAGGTCCTGATTGTACCAATTACCAAACCAGTCATTTTAGAGAATCCGATTACCTGGATACATATAGACGAAGCAGGTCTAGCTTCTCCCTGCCATGCGTTTCGCTGCTGTCTGGCAGTCTCTGCTCCAGCAATGTTATTATTAAAGCTCTGCTTCGGATTACTTTCCCTAAGTTCCTCGTTCTGCGCTGGAGACTTCTTCTCTTTCCAGTCCCCCTGGCCTCGCCTGGCTCCTGCATTCGTGTTAGGGTGAAGGGACGGAACCAGGGAAGCAGAGGGTCTCCTCCCAGAGGACCCCTGGCCTCCCAGACCCCCGCCTGTGATGCAACAGCGCATTGATACAAAAACGTAGGATTTTTAAATTTGGTTATGTGGTCACAATTTTAATCAGCTGCTTTTACAAATATTGTCATTATTAATAAAGCAGTCATGGTTGTTAAACATCTAGAGTAATTATCCTGCTTTCAAGTACATATTATTAAAATTTTATTACTGTGCTTAGAAAGTGTGACTGCCTTACAGTTTTTTTAAAAAATAAATTGAATATACAAATTGTACTTTGGCATTTGGGAAGCCAAAAGGGAAAAGTTATGCAATCATACTATACATGATCATCCTGAGATTCGTGTATGGTACACAGGACCCCGTGAGATCGTGTTTGCTGCTTTATATCCTTTTAATTTATGTACTGTTTACCAAGCCCTGCAGAGCTGTTAGAAAAATGCATAAATATGTAATCTAGATAGGACCTTTCAGCTTTATGCAAAAACAAATTATATCTTTCAGACAATTAGACTTATGGAATCTTACCATCCCGCAATTGCTTTAGATTGCAAAACAGCAGCATTTCTCTTTTTGTACATTTTGATGCAATAGCACATCTTATAAAAATCCTCCCTAAACACAAGCACTCTGGAACTGTAGCTTCGAGTGTCTTTTTTGCACTGGCACTGAGAAGACTAAGAAATAAGAGTTGGGCAGTGACTGTAACACATTGAAAAGGAAGAAGGAGCAGGAGGAAAAGGAGACCTCTTGTTTCGGGGGACACATATCTTGGAAGCTTAAAATAGCGCTCATGAAGCCAATTTGTAGGTAAGTCTGTTTCATAACCAGACTCCAGATGATCTTCATTAAATTTTCCTGAGTAAAGCCCAACATAAACTGGCCTAACACCAGACTCCACCATACAGTCACTGTCACGACAAGAAGATGCCAGACTGTTGTTTAGTGTATGTTTATTGAAGGCACAGTAATTAAATAGGGACAAATAAGGCTGAACATAGTGACCCTGTTGTAATGCAGGTTTTTGAAAACCAAGCAGACTGTGGCCCTTATCCTTGCAGGGAAGAATTCAGTTATGTTTGCATTCACACCTCAATAACTTTCTTTTATGACGTCCATCCATCATGCACAGGAAGACAGTGCACAGTCTGAGAGAGCTATCAGATAGGACACCCCGGGTAGCTGGGGCTCCCCATCTCCTGGAGACTGATTTAATGCAAACAAGACTCAGCGGTTCTTCCCTCCACCAGCGGGAGAGACAGTCCTAAATAGCCCCAACACCCAGGCCGCCGAGGAATTTAGGGACATTTCAGTCATATTCGTCTAACAAATGGAAAGTACTGAAGCCCACAGCAGCAATACCCGGGGGATGCTCCGTCATCCTTAGCACCCTGGCTGGAGTTTTCTTGGATTGGTTATCAGGCGACCTTGTCAGTCACGCAGTTTTGAAAGTAGCGATAGCATGACTTACAGAATGACAGAGGCAGGATGGGTTCAGAGAGGCCGAGGAGCTTTGTCGGCTTCTCTGCTGTGGGCTGTTGTTAGGGAGTAACGCACAGATTTCATAGCACCGGAAGTGGCAGTGCTCACCGGGCCATGGCCATTTGAGGACTGTCTGTCCACCAAGCTCAGCAGGCCTCCAATTTTGCCTGGCTCCAGAGATGCAAGGTGATATCTACCAGACAGATAGCTTTACAGATTTTGAACGATTGTACCAAAAGGAATTTGCTCTAGGTGTTAGTCTGCAGCACCACAGGCTGGGTGGCCCAAAGGACAGATGTTTCTCACGCCTTGTTGTGGAGGCTGGGAAATCCCAGACCAACACCCTGGCCAGTGGAGTGCGGGTTGAGCACTGTCCTTCTGCTTGTCAATGGCCACCTTCTCACTGCGTCTGGACACGGTGCAGAGGGAGAAGGGAAGTCTGGCGTCTCCTCCTCTTTGAGGACAGTAGGCTGTCAGAGGTGGGTGCATTGAATCTTTACCATCTCCATGGAGGCTCTGCCTCCAAATGTAATCACAGTAGAGGTTAGAACATTGGCACACAGTGTTGGGAGCACACGAGCCTTTAATCCATGTGGTGTATAAATACTGCGCTTGACTTTTCCTTTGGGCTTCTTGGGAATGTCTGCATCAGGAACCCTCAGACTCATTTGTCTTCTCCAGCTGTCCTCTACATTTACTCTCCTCCTGGACTTAGACATTTAGTTCTGCCTGGCCAGGGAGTTCCTCTTGTTCAGAAACGAGGGGACTCTAGGGACCCTTTAGCTAGTTTAGTGAATGTTTGCACTTGTGTCTGTAGCTTTTGCTCTGAATTTCTACTTGGGCTTTATTTAGAAATAAATCTTCTTCTTCTTCCTCTCTAATTCAATCCTTTATCCTAGCTCTAGTAACTAGGTCTTTTTCTTATCGGCCAGATACTACAATTGATGTCAAAGTGGTCTCTCTCTCTCTCCCTCCCTCCCTCTCTCCTTCTTTCCCTCTGTTCCTTAGTAACACACTACTGCTGAGCTATAGCCCCAGCCCTTTTTACATTTTTTGGTTCTTAAATTTTGAGAGCAGAGTTGTGATCCTGCCATCTTAGCCCTCCTTAGAGCTGATGTCACCGGCGTGAGCTATGGTACATGGGCTATTATTTCTTTATTAATATAACAACACTGTCCTTCGCTTGACCAGTTGCTCTGCTAGATTAGGCACAAACCACCACCACGAGTTCACATTTCAGATTTTCATTCTCAAGGTATTTCTCCTGGTAGATTGCTAATATTTCCTTGGCCTGAACTGACAGTCAACTAGCTAATTTATTTTTCTGTTTATTCTCTGATGCGGAAGAGACTTAAATGAATAGGCAAATCAATGTCGTATGCTAACTGCTAAATGGGGAGGAGGTTTTCAGTGATACAACAAAGTAGTAAGGTAATAAAGCTTCCTGGAGAAACTGATGTGTCCTGTCCTGAAGACAAACCCCACTGTGGCAGTCTCCACGTGTGGGCATCACCTGGGTACAAGCTCACATTCTTTCTGTGTCACCACGTAGCGGCAGGGTGGCCGGTCAGGGTGAGAGCTGTACTCTTCACCCAGGATTGCCAATTTTGAATGATTCGAGGAAATATTTGCTATTGTGTGCTCTCCTGGGACTGAACTAGATTACTTAGACTGGGTGGCAGAAGCACTGTGAAGCAAGAGAATTTAATGCTATCCAAGAAGAAATCTGTGTTAAGATGTTAATTGAAAAACAGCTTTAAATACCAGCTGAGTAGACATCGTTTCAGTTTTCGAGGGGCTTTTTTAGGATTCAGAGACAAGCAGATTTTGAAGTGGAATATTCTGATTATAGTTTTATACACTTGGAATAATCAATACTTTTTTGTTTTTCTCTACTGATAGCTTGCTGTATTTCTGAATTAGGCCTGAATACAAATACTATCAAATATTGTATCTTTTATGACACAAGATAATTCAGTGATATAAAGAATCCAGTTATCTGCAATAGTTTCAAAAAGTATGGAATTCAAATAGCTTAAAAGTCTTTTGACAAAAATGAAATGTAATAACTTTCAACTATTTTAGAAGTAGACATGCAGTCATCAAAAAGAATAATACAAAAGTGACATGAGAGATAGAGATTGAACAATTTTTGCTTTATGCAATGTATGTTTCTTTCATATTTTGCCAAAGATTTGTCCTTAGCTCAAGTGAAATGCATAATTTGCATTTCTCTTTTTCTATATACTGCACCTTACTCTTGTCATAGAGAAGTTTCAAATGAAAGGCCAGTTTATGTGCGTTTTGTGTTTTATTGTGCGTACATACATGTACACACACCCTCCTTGTCGGGTTTTCCCCAGTCTCTGTCTCTGTGGAAGCTGCAGGTCCCCCTGACTGTGCTCATCCCTCTTTGAATTCTTTCCATTCTGATTTTGCAGTTTTGCTTTTGAAAGCTTATCTTCCTACAGGAACATTTTCTGTGCACCTTAGTTTCCCAATCAAGTCAGAACTCACTTTTTAAAATGTGTCTCACTAAGGCGTTAGTGCCGGAGCAGAGCTGGCCGTGCCACGGTATTATAAAGACTCTTCAGTTGTTTGTTAAGTTCAGCTGGTGTAAATAACCATGTGTGTGGGCTAACAGGTCTCAATTTGAGATCCATAAATTGTAACATTAAAACAGTTTTGAGTTGAACCGACAGTTTAAAAACAATTACACCTTTACATAAGTCTTATTAGTTTGTAAATTTTTCTCATGAAGCTGAAATTTAGGAGATAAAGACAGTATTTACTTTAATCATTTTAAATAAAAAGAAAAAAACATTCCGAGAAAGCTGGGAGGTGCTGAGGGTGATACAATGGTGCACAGTGGAGCCAGGACCCCGTCTTCTAATTTCAGGCCCCAAGTTATTTCCCTAAGGACATGTGACCCTCTGTTGCGACATCAAGACATCCCGACCTTGAGACTCATCTGCCAGTAGTGGGACTTTTTCATGGGTTATTTTTTTCCTGTTTGGCTGAAAGTTTTTAATATGAGGTACGACAAATGGGGCTCACGACTGCCGTGAGACCGCACCCCTGTTCGCCGCTCTTCTCAAATGCACCCGGTGTAACCGGAGCAGGTCAGCGCGGGGCCGGGCGTCCACGCTGCAGAGCAGCCTCGCGCCAGCCAGGCCGCTGGGAAAGGCGCGTGGCCTGACCGCGTTCAGAGTCGCGACCAGAAGCATGTGGGCCGCGGCGACGTCTTCCCCCGTCCTCACCCACTCTGCCCGGGGCTGGGCTGGACGGCCATGCGGGGCCTGTGTCCTTACAGCCGCCCCCCAGCGCGGGCCCGGAGCAGAGTGCGCGCCCTGGACACTGGCGAATGAAAACGCAACGAATCAAGGAGTGTATGAGTGTGTGTGAGTGTGAGTGTATGCGTGAGTGTGTGTGGGTGTGTGTGAGTGTGAGTGTGTGTGTGTGGGTGTGAGAGTGTGCACGTGAGTGTGTGTGAGAGTGTGTGTATGTGAGTGTGAGTGTATGTATGTATGAGTGTGACAGCGTGTGAGCGTATGTGTGTGTGAGAATGAAAGTGTGTGTATGTGTGAGTGTGTATGAGTGTGTGTGAGTGTGTGTGTTTGAAGAGCACGAGAATGACGGGGGTTCTGCGTACTGACACAGCTTGCTGATCTGCATCAGCCTAATTTTCCTTTTTCATGCAGTGTCACAGTAGCAATCTTTTTTATTACTATGAACACCTCAATTCAGCACACAGATGGTACTGCCTCTAAAATGGAAATCATCAGTCATAAAGGATCAGAGTCTTAAACCACTTGTGGTGGCGCATGCCTGTAATCCCAGCACTCAGGAGGCTGAGGCAGGAGGACTGCCTAGAGTTGGAGGCCAGCATGGGCTACCTAGTGAATTCAAGGACAGCCAGAACTACATAGTAAAATCTTGTCTTAAAAAATAAAAAATCCAAGTCTTGCAATCAGATTCTACAACTTAAAACAGACGATTTCAAGAAAAGCTCATGAGGTAAATGTTTTAAATAAAAACAGCCCACAATTGTATACAGCTCTTCCTTACTTGGCTGTGAGCCCCATAAGAACAAAAGCAGGTATTGGGTTCATTGTTAAGCATCAGGTCAAGGCCCTGTGCTCCGTGTAGGAGGAGGTGAGCTCCTTAACCTGTGACGCATTAACTAGGCAAGGAAAGCCACTCCAGGTGGCCCGTCGGTCTGCCAGCCCTATCCTTACACTGAGGCTCAGGGCCACCTGGAAATGACAGATGGAAAGCCGCATGCCATGGGAATCAGGTTTCAGCAGCACGCCCTTTGTGATGTGTGGTGAAGTCAGGGAGAACTGCTGGTGTACAGATCAAGTCCTTCAAACCTGAGTCCTTCTTAAGTGCTCAGACAGCAGCATCCCAGCTCCTGCAGCAATTAACATTACCTGTCACCGAGAAATGAATGGTGAATATTCTCTATCTGAAAGCGTCGCAGTAGTGAGCCCTGCTAGCAGAAGGTGGAAATACTGCATCAGAGAGAACAGCGTGGAGGTTATGAAACTACATACTTCCATGCTAAAAACAATGATAATAATAAAAACTATTGCTGTTATTGTGTGGCCAGCGACGGTAGGTGATCGAAAGCCTTGGACAGCAGTGTGTATCTTGGGTTGATAAAGAGCCCCCCTGCCGCAGTAGAGTGCTAAGGATGACGGGATAAATAACCTGCAGACTCCTGGGACAGGAGACACGTGACCAAGTCCGGGGGGGGGCGCTCCACCTGTGAGTCCTGCTTTCGGGTAGTTGTTCCTTTGTGCTCAGCAGAGTCTGTACCAGCATCCACATTTGGAGAGGGAGAGCTACAAAGCACAGTGTGTTTGACAACTTCAAAGAGGTTCCGTTGCTACATCCTAAAAACAGGGACGCCCCCGGGCTTTGTGACATTTCTGCCCTATTATTTAAGCTAAGCTTTTAAAATCATGCCGCGTCACCCTCCCTGCTTATAACCTGTCCCTCACTTCCCATTTTCTATCAAGTATGTTAGAAGCCCATTTTCTTGACACTCAAGGCCTTCAGAGATGCAGGCAACTTGTCTTCCCTTTACTTTGCTCTGTAACTGCTCTAAGAATCCTGCACTGATCTGGACGGTCTCGGTTTCTTCTTTCAATCCCCAAGGGTACAGCTCTTAGGGAAGCTGTCGTGCTCATCTTAGTTCCCATAGAAGCAGTACAGGCAGTGACGGCCTGTCTGCAGGAGCTGAGGCACTGCCAGCGCTCCGTGGAAGTGGGGCTTAGGGACCGTTCCTGGGGAAAGCAACAGCAGAGGGGGGAAGCGTATGTGGGGTGACAGGAAGAGAAGCCAGGATGACAGGTGACATCCAGCCACATCCCACAAGGAGGTCGGCTTTCACACAGCACGGTGCTGCAGGACAGCTGTGGAGAGGGTTGGAGGCCTTTCTTGGAGGTGTCCCAAACCAGGGCGAGAAGGCCGGGTGGTGCACAGGTCCCCACCCTGCGGCGTTGGTCCTGGGTAGGGCGGCACTGGAGGACACAGTCTCCCTGGCACTTGCCACCCTCTGTGTTAGTTGTAGATGAAGCAGAAGCTGGTGAGCGGTCCCAGGAGTGTGGTGCAGGTTGCCATGGTTGCCATGTTCTTGGGTTAAATTCCTTGGTTTAGAAGCTTCTTGGAAGTCAATGTGCTCTCTCACTTCTATCCGTAAATCTTAACTTACTTTATCCAATACGGTAAAAATAGGGCTTCCACGAATATTTATTAATGAGTAAATGGATGAGGTGTTTTTTTTTTTTTTCAGCTTTCTCTACACACGCTTTCTGTCTGTGCTGGGGCTGGACACCAGGCTGCAGGATGTGTGCATTGCCATGTGATGGGCACAGTCAGAAGCCCCCCTGGGTTCCTGTGGCAGTGGCTGGAGGGACCCACGTTGACTGTGATGTGAGAGCTGCCTTAGGTACCCCAGAGCACCCCCTGCCCCACAATGGGAAGGACCGCGCCATAGCACTTGCAGGCTGCTAGAAAACCTTTCTGTTTCTGTGAGCTTGGGGCCACGAGTTAATGTCTACGAGTTAATGTCACCCACAGGGAAGGCACTTAGAATGGAGACTGAGTAGTAGAAGGGCTCTGTACCCACCCTAAGGCCGTGCCAGCCTTCGAGCTGCTGGTTGCGCTAACTCTGCCTTGCCTGAAGTGCACCTGCCGTGTTCCGGTAGATCCTTTGCGTGAGTTCACATCGTACTTTTCACTTAGTGAATCTGTTGCATGTTTTAATTAATAAATAAAAATCATATATTTATAGGGTACAATCTGAGGTTTTTGCTATTTTTCCTTTCACAACTTTTTAATTGATAAAAATTCTGTCTTTATCATCTGCAGCATGTTGTTTTGAGGTGTATGCATTACGAACGGTTAAACTGAACCTGGTGATGTGTTTGTTACTTCATGAACTTGTTTTCGTAATGAGAACTCTGTGAGCATTTTCAGTGATGACTGTGTGTTTTTTAAAGCTGTACTCACTGTGTTATGTGCAGGATCCCCTGCGCCTGTGCTTCCTAATGGAATGATTTCAGTCTTCAGAGACCATCTCTCTCTGCTCCTCACACTTCCAAGCAGCTTCCGGTCACTGTCAGCCTACCTAGATTCCACTTCTAAGTGAGATCATGCAGATTTGTAATTGCTGAGAGGGTAGATCTTAGATATTCTCCTTTCCCAAGCTAAGGATCATCAGAGGTAATGCATATGTAAATCAGCGTGATGAAGACATTTCACAATGTGTGTGCCTATAAGAACATCATGTCTTCTCTTGGATACTTGGTGATGGGACAACTTAATACCCATGTGCAGAAGATGAAATCAGACCTTCATGCCGCACCGTATGAATTAAGGATGACACGTAGGACCTGAAGCTGGACAAATAGTAACAGAAACAGGAAAGACTGTGTAGCCTTGGTCTGGGCAGTGACCCCAAATGACAGGCAGCAAAAGTGAAACTGTCGAACTGGGTGGTGTCAAGCTTAAAAACTTCTACATAGAAAAGGAAACAATAAACATAGTGATTAGACAACCTATGGATGAAAGAAAAGGTTTGCAAACAGTGCCTCTCGGAAAGGGTTAAGTTCAGAATACAGAGGGATCTCAAGTCAAATAGCAAGGCAAAAATAACCCAATTTTAAAAATGGGCAAAAAACCTCAGTAGCTTTTTCTCAGATGAACACATAAAATTGGGCAACAGACCAACAGATACGTGAAAAAATGCTCAGTTTCACTAATCACAACGAGGTTTCATCTCATCCCAGTTAGCACCACTGTCATCAGAAAATGAAAGAGAACAATTACTGCAGAGGATGTGGAAAAGAGGGAACCTTTGCATTGCTGTCGTTTGGGAATACAAATGAGAGAAGGCTTTATGCTAGGCTGGAGGTACCCCAAAAACTGAAAATTAGAAGCACTATAAGATCCAGCAATCCCACTAGTAGGAACACATCCCAAAAGGTTGAAATTAGTATGACAAAGAAACCTCTGAATGCCATGTTCATTCCAGCATTATTCACACAAAGCCAAGCTTTGGAATTGACCTAAATGTCCATCAGCATAAAAATGGGTAAGGAACACTTGCATATGTATTTACACAATGGAATACTATCCAGCCCTAAAGAAGAAGGAAGTCTTATTGTTTGCAGCATGGATAAATCTAGAAGAAAGTATATAATGTAAAATAAGCCAGGCATCAAAAGACACGTATTACATGGTCTTACTTATATGTAGAATTCGAAGTCTTTTGTTCCTTTCAGGACTTTATAGACCGTATACATATTCAGGGAAATTCTTAGGGATTTTAATTTGTAAAAAGGCTGAGTAGTCTATGGAAATCTTTGGAGTCAGGAGAGCTAGAGACAAGCCAATGTGTTCTATTTTTTCAGCGTTAAACTTAAACAAATGCTCCGCTTTTTGGAGACATATGATGAGATTGCCATCCATTCTAGAGGCAATAATGACACCATTACCATTATTGTCACTTTTGTCATTACTGTCTGCTAAATAAGCACTGAGATTAACTCCTACCTCACATGCCTGTATACTGTGTACAAGGAAGTGTAACAGAATTATTTGTTCTGATGTGCAGAACAAACATCTTTTGATCATTTTCCTATAATAAATTAGTTGTGCTGGAGTGGACGGACTTTATTTTGAAGTGGGAGCTTGGAAATTATCTTTCATAAAATCATCTTTCCCTGCTTTAAGCTTACTATAAGTGGATAAGTGCCAATTTTGGGTGAAATGCTGTACCCTTTTAACACATAACTCACAAACCTGCGTTACAAAATTTCAATGGTATCCTTAGCCTGCAAGTGATGTATGTAGTTTAAAAAAAAAAATCCTGAGTTAGAATTGTTCAATATTTGTCAAATGGAGTAGTCACAAAGAAGAGAAAAGCTATGGGAAATTTAATATTAATAAAAAGGAAGGCAGAGGATTTGACCTGACATCCCATTCATTTATTCCACGAGCATTTATTATGCTGTAATGAAATCTCGCTTATTGCATTATCAGATGAGCAGGAGCAAAGTGTTCTGCCAGACGCATAGGCTTCTCATTGTGTTTTTGAAAAATATGGGGAAAAAAAGCAATGGAGATGACACTCCAGTATGTGGAGTAGGGCCAGAAAGGAGAGGGTTAGTGGGAAAGGCAGAATCATCAAATAATTTGTGTGAGTTCTAATGTTTATATGCAGTTTATATTTGGACAGAAATTTAAAGGAGAAATTTCTTTTCCTGGTTTTCCTTTCAGAGCAAGGTGAGGAGTAAAAAGGTGAATCACAACGGAAGTCTCATTTCACATATGTGTGAGAATCAGTGCTTTCAAACTAAAATATGAAATAACCTTTGCCATGCCTAGGCTGCACAAAATCCATCATTTATAGAGGTACCGATTCAACATTGCCTCTCCACAGCGCAGAACGTAACGCAGAGCAATCAAAAGGCATTTTAATTTTTAAAACGCTCTCATCTGCTTTCCCATTGCCTTTGGTAGCTTATACAATTTTAGAACATATGCTGCATGCCAAGTTGTCTGGCTTTATCTTCTCTGTAGAGGAGAAATATCACCATAGCAATGCTTGACTCTTCACTGGAAATGGAGATTTTTCTCTGAGTCAAGATTATTATGAATATAAATATACTAACAGTTTTTATTATAAGTGAATCCAGGTTGCTACCCTTAAGTATATTTTATATGCTGGTCGCTGTGCCAAATGCTTCCTATGAATCGTGACATCCTTTTATCTTGAAAGTAGCCTTACAAAGCAGGCATCACTGTCCACACTTTGCTGATGAGGAAGCTTTGATGTGCAGTTCTTCAGTGACGTGAGCAGGGCCTCACAGCTAAAGAAAGGTCCAGGAGCCTGGGAGAAGCTCTGTAGTTTTGAGAGGGAATATAACTTTCTCGATGCTTTCTGGATGGAACTGCAAAGTCATTGGCTTAATAAAAGCCTCAGCTCCTTCCTAGATGGATGCTGAATCCTGAGGTGGACTTAGGTGAACTTGGTGTTCCTTCTTCTCCTTCTCCTTCTCCTTCTCCTTCTCCTTCTCCTTCTCCTTCTCCTTCTCCTTCTCCTTCTCCTTCTCCTTCTCCTTCTCCTTCTCCTTCTCCTTCTCCTTCTCCTCCTCCTCCTCCTTTTCCTTCTCCTTCTTCTTCTCCTTCTCCTTCCCCTCCTCCTCCTCCTTTTCCTTCTACTTCTCCTTCTCCTCCTCCTCCTCCTCCTCCTTTTCCTTCTCCTTCTTCTTCTCCTTTTCAACCTGTGCCAAGCTGGGGTGGAATCCTTCTGACTTTTGGTTTAAATACTGCCCCTAGACCCGTCTCTGAAATGAGAACACTGCCCAGTCTCTGGAGCAGCATTCATACTGCTACCGTGTCCAGAATGTCACTGTGGCAGCCTTCTCTTACCAGTGTCCACATCCTCCAGGATGCCCCAGTGAATGGATGCCTGAAATCAGGGGTGGGACAGAGCTTGGTGTGTGCCTCCTCCTCCCTATGCATGAGCGCCTAGGAAAAGTTTATACATTAGCACAGCGAGAGATTGACAACAGGAACTGTTAATAGGAACATTCCTAAAAATGTATTGCAATAGAAACTGTATGAATGTAGCATCCATCCCTCCAGAAATCTTACTGCATTATACCTTTTAGTGCAGAGCGTTGAGCATGGGTTACTGAAACTGCTGAGGGGCATCCTGGGTTGTCTTGTTCCAAAGTCGGAGAGGAGTTTGGGAAATGATAAGCCATTATGAAAGGCGATAGGACAAATGTATCTCCTCAAATAAGTAAATTCAGTATTTTATGCAAAATTTCCTTTAAATCTGAAATCCTAATTAATCACATTGTTGTTACAGGTTTTCAACTGAGCATATTTTGAATTTTCTGACTAGGATCTTACTGCTAATTTTTAGGAATTAAAATATTGTGAGGAAATATTATTGCCCTCCTGTGACAATACATATGGCATAGGCAAATATTGAGAAATGTTCTTGAATGTTTTAAGTCTGACATTTAGAGATTGAGCGGCATATAAAGAACACTGCCAAGGTGACATCATATTTCCTACTGATTCCGGGAACTAATTTAAATAGCAAACACTTTAAATTGCATTTTTTGAAGGAATGTCATTTTAAGAGGGCTTTGATTATTGCAGATTAACCCAGAAATGACATGTGAAAAGTGATACTATCTAGCACCGATTCTGTGGGGTTGGGTGTCCCCAGACCTGCCACAACACCATGTCTGCCACCACTCTCTGGTGCCAGATGCCTGCGGGCCAGCCCCCGTTCTGAGGTCTCCTGTCAGCATCCTTCTGCGTGGCAGGTGCCTTGTCTGAGGGTAATGGGAATGAGGCAGGTGTGCTGGTGTTTGTGCATTAGGAGGCAGTGCCTGAGTGACAAGGCTGTTTGTTCACCCAGTGCGTAAACACGGCCTGACACTGGCTGAGTTCACGTGGATTCACCGAGCAGACACACATAAGTGCCAGGGAATTAATTGCATCTCTGTGGTTTATGGTGGAGCTACGGAAATGATGACTGTGTTTTGAGAAACTACAGTTGGGCCTTATTACTTGTACCTCGCAGGGTGTAAATGCATTTTCAGTAATTATCAGGGTTAGATTACAATAAAGTGCATTGTACTTTCCCAAAATGTATTTCAAGACTTTATCGTTTCAATTGATTTACTATCAAGAGACACCAAATTAGGAATAATTCTGAAAATGCTAACTCTATCCTTGATCTCTTTTAAACTTGTCATAATGAGCTGTCCAATTTATGGCTTCTGTTTGTTTTAGAACTTTTAATAACATCTATTCCACTTTCCCCCATATATGTAGGATTAATGATTGTTTGCAAATTAATTAGAAGTCTCATAATCTTCCAGAAAATTTGTGATTCTATAACCCTAACATTATAGCTAAAACTGTGATCATTAAATGAAGCACAGCCTCAGAATGTAAAATAAACCTTATTTATGTGTAACATTCAAACACTGAATCTCACAGCATCTGTAATGTAAATTTGTCATTATCTGATTTTCAGTTATTTCTGTTTTAATACATAGTCATTAATGAGATTATCATTTGATGTGAAAGTTATGAAGAGTAGTTTTTGGCATCTAAGTATCTCTCTCTTCTTAGATTTACTCTGTGCCAGTCAATAAACCCTTGGTTGCTTTTTACAAAAAAAAAATGCTAATAAATAGAACCTGGCTTCAGGGTATCTGGTTTACAAATTACAACATGGCACAAACCAGTGAAGGAGAAATCATTAATGGGTTGGAGGGAACATGCATTTCTCCCCAGGTGTCCCCTGACTGCCTGCATCTCACATGCCCCAAAGTTTGCATCAAGCTTCCGATTCTGCTCTGCCAGACCCTTTCAGAGGCTTAGGGTTATCTGGGGTCGCTCCATGGTAGCGGATCACCGAGGTTCTGAGCCTACTCAAGCTGGAGACCTGCTGGTCGTTCAGCACCTTCCTTTTCTAGTCTTAGAAGTTTTACACATAGGAAATAAAAATAGGTTTGTGATTTCTGGCACCTATAGCAAACAAACAGCAAAACAAACAAACAAACAAAGCAAAAACATAACGGGGATTCCTTATTTTCCTTTTCTGACTCTTAATAATCAGGTCTAGTTTAATCATTTATCTTTCAACTCTTTTATTATTCCTACTAGTTGAAGAATGACTGTCTTATTTTTTTGGAGTAAATAAACTGTCTTTGATAATCTATGAAAACATTATCCAGAAAAGTGCCTGTCACAGTTTTGGTGTAGAGTATTGGGAATTTGTGGAATGATGGCCCCTAAAATAAAAACAACCTATGCCACTAGCATCTTATAAGCCTGAGATTTAGAGATTTTTTTCCATAAGTGATAATTATTGGATGGTGTGACCAGGGACTTTTCAATGCATGTGTTATTTACTGGGTAGTCTGTAATGGTTCCAAAGGAACTATCAGCATGGAGAGTTGTGATTATGGAATTTAAAAAGTCCATAAAGTTCTTCCCATGGTTCATAATAGCACCAATGTGTAAACATGCAGTTATATTATTTTAAGGTTATATTTACTCAATAGACCATGGTAATTTTAAAAGAGTCTCTATTTTTAAAGTGTGCAGAGGATTTGACACAGAGAACATGTTATGCCAGATCACACTATAGAAATAGGCCTTCTAATCCATTTTTACCTGAAAAGACATTTTTATGTTCAGACATTAGTTTAACACCGCACAAAACATGCACTTGTGTAATAGCTTTTGTGATGGTTCTGCGTTCCTGTTCCTGATAAAGCCCTGATCTCAACACAAACAACCTGTGTCAAAGGCGGCGCTCTGGGCTGTATTCACTGTGTGCGCTGTGGGCCTGCAGATTGGAGCTCGGCTCCGTGATTCTCATTTAACCTTCCGAAAGGCCGTGACTGCCCTGCGTGTAGCTGTAGTTGTGTTTGAAGAGTGAGAATGACACAGATTACTGGCCTGACAAGGCTGACCTGCTAAACAAAGACTCGTCAGCTGTATCTGATGACTTACAAAGACAGTGCGCATGTGTTGTTTCTTCTGCAGAAACCCATGAAAGCAAAGTAGCCTCTGCCTGGAAGAAAGAAATTGAATATACTACCACGTGCTGTGTACTAAGCCGCCCTTCCCAATGCTACCTTTTTTCATTTTCTAAACTTTTCAGATGAGGGAAGTGAGGGCAAGGATATGTACAGAGAAAAATAATTTCCCCAAGCACATGTGGATGGATATTTCAGGGAAAGGGCTTTCTGAAGTCCAGAGGAACCAGGCCAGCTGTCACAGACATGGAGGAATGTCACACAGTTCTCCTCTTGGTGGTGAGTGAGCCTGGACGAGCACCGAGGCTGATGGGCATCAGGTCAGACCGTGCAGTTCCAAACCAGAGCCACAGTCAGAAAATAGAGAGCGGGACGTGAGCTCCTTGAACTCCTGAAGAGTTGGGTTTGCAGAGGCAGCTCAGGTTGACACCCAGTGCTGTGGAGTTAGTAGCTGTTATGCCAGATCCTCTTCTTGAGATAAGGGCTGGGTCAGCTGCTGTAATGGGAATGGCTTTCAGGACCCCATTGATAGAATTGGTGAGTTCATTTGCTGAGACCTTCCTACCTGGAAGATAAGGTTTTTATCTGGGTTTCTATAGGCATCTATAAACATGTATGTGTTTGATGATGATAAGTGTGTTTTTAAGTTCCTAGGGTGTCAGTTTATTATTAAATGAAGAATTGTCACATAGTGCATGAGTACAGTATGCAGAATTAAGTATTTACTTTTGAGTTGCATAAGAAGTTCAACCAGGAAGAGAAGTTATAAAAAAATTCAGCCAGAAAGAAAGAGTAACTTCTGTTTTTCTGAGTCACTGTTGGAATTCACTGAGGGTGCAGACTGAAACTTAGGCTCTGCTTGGCCAGTGTGTTGGTTTCACGTGGATAGACCTATGGGGGAATCATGGTCACACCCTGGGGGTATGATTCGATGGATAAACCAGTGTAGCTGGTCATGGCTGCGGGAACAGAAATACTTCTGTGAGTTCACTGTTATCTCTGCAGCGTTTCTGTTATCTTGTATTATAGACACGCTAGCCATACCTTTCCCTTAGACCTGTGAATTGCGGTCCTTTTGTTTTAAAGAGACAGTCCCATTCCAAATTTGACATATTCTCTGTCATCCACAGCACCTCGGAGCGTGTGCAAGGGAGAATGTCTTAGTCAGGGGGTTATCCATCGTTTCTGTACCATGCCTGCTTTCCCCAGAAACACTCTCACATTCATCAAGGGTCATCTCGGTATGTGGCTGTCTGCTTTTGAAAAGCAAGTTGTGCTTTTTGTTTAGTTAACACAACATGTCTTTCTCATCCGTCTGCGCAGGGAACATCGTAGGAGTACGGAGTGACTAGGTGATGGTGTGTGGCCCCAGGGCTTTCACCAGATATCAGCAGAGTACGCCCATACCCACTTGCTGAGGTCGAAGAAAAGGATATATGTAAAATATAAATAAATTTACATCTATGTAAAATACATGTAAATAGATATTTAAAAGCCATGTTCTTCTTGAACATTTTTTGCCAAAACATGAAAAAAAAAATGGCAGGAAGCATCTACAAAGTGAGTGGACCCCAGAAGGAGGAAATGTAGGACGGGGCAGGATGTTGACTGGGTTGACAACCAACTGGTCCCTTGTGTCCTGAGCACTTTTAATCATAGAGTACTCATGGCAAACTGATCTGTCTTTCCTATCCGCTTCTCTCCCCTCTCGCCGCCTGTCTTGTAGCATTTTCCCTCCAGTTTGTTCTTACTGAGGACTGACCGCCTGGAGAAGTCTGACACAAAGAATAGCTGACATTTGGGGCTCCTGCAGCCTGCCAGGGGCCTGCCAGGGGCTGTCCGAAAGCCTCTCGCCACCACGGCATGGCCCAGCGGTAGCTTCCTGGAGGTCTTGCTGGCAAGGACAGAGGCCTGCGGAAGAAGACACTGGGTCCGCGCTGATGGGCTCCCCACCTGTGCTCTTTCTACATCATGTCACTTTTTACTCCCTTTGAATTATCCAGGAGTCATGCTGGTTTCCATACACGTGCTAGGTTTGCAATTACCCCCAGCACCTTCATGTCTCCTGTTGACTTCTAATAAATACTTTGAGTATACCATAACCCAAAGAAGCAAGGTAGAGTTTTGTAGGTATAAGATCATAATATTCAGAGCAAATTCCTAAAAATAGTTGTTCTTATTACCAGTCATTATGCAGAGGAAGCCTTGGTGAGCCAGACAGGGTCAGAGCTCTGAGGAGCCAGAGGATGAACCACTTTCCTTGGCAGAGCCTGGGGTTGCAATAGCGTGGGTTTGGACTTTCCAGCTAAACGTTCACTGAGCGTGGACCTGAGGTGCACTGAGGTATGCCCCTCTCGTCTCTGTTACTTCATTGGCTACCACCTTAGTTCTTATAAAGGAAATGTAGGAACTTTCCTTTGTACCAGTACATTGGATATTTGGATAATTAAGTGGAGAGAGAGAGAGAGAGAGAGAGAGAGAGAGAGAGAGAGAGAGAGAGAGAGAGAGATATTCCTTGGCATTGCATTGGATAGTTACAATGCGATTGTTCAACTTCTCTCCTTGGGACTCTTCCCTGTCGAAGCCATCACCAGCTGTGCAGCTGATCTGCTCCAGGTCCTCGTGGCCTGAGGACATTGCTTGGAGGCAAGCTGGTCCATGCGTCCATCCCTTGCTTGCGTGAGGTTCCCACTGGACTTTGAGTCCCCGAGGCTGTGCCCAGGCTGGAGGGACAGCATGGAGATGTGCTCAGGGTAAAACTCTTTCCACAGCCTCAATTGTGAGGATACTGCACGGCAATAGAGATTTTTTTTTTTGGTACCAGGAATCAAGCTTAGAACCTTGCACTTGCCAGGCAGATGCTTATGCCACTGAGCTGTATCCACAGCCCCACATCCTCAATTTTGGGCTCATCTTCCTGCACTGGCTGAGCTGGCCCTTCCTGGCTCACCTGGGGGATTCAGACCACGGACAAGCCCCGGTTTGTGGTGGTTGTAATTTGGCGTAACAATAAAGACAAACCTGCACATCCCAAAAGGTGTGCTTCCTGAAGAAGCCCTGTGCCCAGATTCCGTTCCATGCACAGTGTTTCTTCCTTTAGCCATAAGGAGTAGAATATCAAATAACGTATTATAACCTTCTGAGGACAGACAGCTCCCTCTGGGCTGAGGCTGCGTTTCATATTGGTTGTTTATATATCTGCTTTGTTTTTCTTTTGTTCTTGTTGCTGAAAGTAGAAGAAAGGCTTCAAAGAGAGTTTTCTATCACCCGGAACTGTGTCTCTGATCTCTCTTAAAAAAAAATATTAAGAAGCAGTGAGAACTTGACTGGCACCCACGCCATGAACTCTATCATCAGTAGGTTCTGGGCTGCGTGGGCTGCTCAGACAGTAATGCTCAGTGATGTGACTACTCTGTTTTAAAGCCAAGTACACCCTCCTTTTACCCCTCAATGCTTACGTGTAAGGCTGTGCCTGTCGAGGACTGTTCCGAGATCTGGGGGAAGCCATCACACGGTGTCCATGCTCCTGATGGACTAATGTCCTCTGGTGGCCTGGAGTCTATAAACAAGCATGTAACGTAGCAAGGGAGGAGAACGAGACGCAGAGGCAGGGAAATGCGATTTCATTTAGAGCAGTCAGGTTCTAAGGGGACAATGAAGCAAGTCCTGAATGAAGCGAAAAAGAGCCCTATGTGACTCTCTAGGGAAGACCGTTCCAGGCAGACATAATAGTACATGTAAGATCCTGAGGTAGAAGCAAACTTAAACAGGCCAACTCTTTAAAATGTTAGGATAAATTGAGGATATTTGCCATGCAAGTGTTCTGGACTTGCCTCTCAGCACGGTGGGCGGACTGAATTGCAGTGAGATCGCAGAAATTAATTGCTTGTATAGAACAATTATAGCAACCTCTTAATAATTAAAAATTTGCCTGGCAATATCCTGGGAAATTATCTTTGCTTTTGTTGAGGCTTTATGGCATTTTTATAGTCATTCGTGTTCTAAGAATGCTTTCACATTTTTCTGTTCTTTTTAATTAAGTTAAATGAATTGTAATCTGAAAAGATCAAACATTCTCAGGACCATTTGAGTGAAAAAGGGAAAAATATTCTTAAAATGGCATGAATTGTCACTAGGTCTAATAGCTTCTTTCAGTGAGAGCAATGCCTGATTGTTGAGAGAGTAGAAAATGTCTCCTTTATCATTTATGAAATCAGCCACTTGGAAATTTTGATAATTTTGTCCCAATGCCTGAATTTTTTCAAAGCAATAAATATTACAAAAGTTTGTAGGAAGTTATTAAATGTTAATAAAAAGCTGTATCTCATACGCAATCAGCAGAGCTGTCTTTAATTTCAATTTATTCTGGAAGAATCTTGATGGAAAGACAACTTTAGGATGACATTTATTTTAGTCAGAAACATTTTTACACTCCCTGTTAAACTGTGTGGAAATCTCTGGGTTTTTCCCGCTGTACCTTATATTCTTCTTTGTAATTTTTATGATTGATTAAAGAGATCATGATAACTCTATTTTAGATTTATATAATGTATTCTGCCTATAGAATAAAATATATTCAAAGATAAAGTACTATAATGATTCTATAAGGTGCTTTTAAAAGTGAGACTAACATTTTTAGGAATAAACTTTAGAATTTAAAATGGCTTAATGTGTAGTAGTTAGGGAGCCTCTGGTGGGACCAGGGAGCACCGGGAGTCTGTCTCAGATCATTGTCTTCATGCCATCCTCAGTGGGGTGGGGATGGTGATAGGGAGGCAGTAAGAAGAATCGCTTCGAGGTCTCCCGAGGAGACAAAGCACATCAGCCCATTACGGTGGTGGAAAGGCTTTAAGTTGTGCAAATCACTTGAAGGTCACAACTACTCATGGTAATATTTCTAAAATTTTAAGTTGTACGATGTACTGAAATATTTCTTCTTTTGTATTTTATTAGGCATCATTATAATCTTTCTTTATGAGTTAGTGGAAACTAAGTCTCTTTCCCAGTGGTTTCTGAGGGTCGTCTCCCCAGTGCAAACCAAGACTGATTATTACATAGGTCACTGTCGCGTTGCCTCATGGAAGATGGGGCTGGAGCAAACTTTTGCTATGAATTTTGTTCAGGGTCTGTGCTCACTTAGCTTCTTTGCCCTCTTTCAAATCTTTAATTTCTCCTTCATTCTGAGTCTTTTTCTCCCCTCCTCCTACATCCTCATCTGATTTTTACCTTGTCTTTCTCCTGTGTTTAGTGTATAATTTCTTATAAAGAACAATTGGGGTAACTGCCTCTGCTCCACTGGGCCTCGTTCCCTTGTAAACCTGTTCTGGTCTTCTCAGACTTCCTAAGGGCTCGAGGAAGAACCTGGGATCTTGATTAGCAGACACAATACACAGGTTCTCACACTTGGCCTGCGTGGTGCAGGATCAGCGTTTCACCGTGGACTCCTCCTGTACAAAGTCTCTCTTTATAAAATTCTCCTACTCTCCCATGGTGATTCACTTTATAACTGTGACTTTTAAAAGTGCTGTATGCATAAGTGTTCTCCCATTCGGAGGCTGATTTTTCTTTTGAGCTCCAATGTGTCATGTCTGTTCCTGAGCAAAGCCAAGGAGACAGCTCTCTGGAACCCTTTCTGTCTAATCAGCTACTGACCAGTCCTCACTCTGCCTCCTGTAGGTCTCTTGATGTGAGGTGTCTTTCATTCTTCACCCTCCCTGGTATCTATTTTCCCTTGGAATATGACATTATCTTTTCTGTAACACATAATGTCCTACCTTAAAACTTATTCATGATGACTTATGTTATTCATACTCTTCCATGGTGTATTATGTATTTATTTGACAATGTTCATAATTTTTTCCGTTGCCCCCTTATATTTTTTATTTTTAATTTATTTGGGTACCAGGAATTGAACTCAGGACCTTGCACTTGCCAGTCAGGTGCTTTATGCTGCTGAGCTATATTCCCGGTCCTTATTTTGACTGTCAAGACAGAAGCATGCATCTTCGCCCCTTCACTTGATCCTGGAAGGCTTAGCTGGACCCTTTCCTCCTCTGATGTTTCTTGTAAGCTCACCCAATCCCAGCTCCTTCTGCCTGCTTTTGTTCTAGTTAGAAAGACAGCTCTTGGGGACAGCCATCTCCCTGTCACTGGCCATTTCCCTGAGCTCTAACAGTGGGCTCACTCTGGCCTTGGGGGGCTGCAAGCCCCTGGGGCGGGGCTGTCACTGTACCTGCATCTCTAACGCAGCACCACCTGGGCCTGCTGAGACTAAGTAGAAACTGCTCAAGATAGTTTTTCTGAATGTCAGAAACGAATGTTGCTACGCTTTTTCTTGATGATAAACAAGATGCCCCCAGTTGAGTTTTCTTAGTAAAATATGCACAGTTTGCTAGTGATATCGCTGATCTGATTAATGTGAATAGAGGGCGGAGAGGCGTGGAGATAAATCAAATTTCAGAACTCTGCACTGTGTGATCCAAATCTACACCAAGTGAGAAGATTGGATGATGAAGGAAATTCCTCCCTCCCTCGGATTCCTCATTTCAAGTCATCCCTATTTTGTGTAGAGGTAGTGAGCTCACCGCGTGGCTACCACGGTGTATTTCCAGAACCCTTGCGTGATGTTAGAAAGAGTAGGGATGCTAAAATAAGGATAGAAATCACTTGATCAGCTTTGTGTTTTGGAGATGGCAACATTAAAATAAGAAAGATAAACAGAAGACAAAGCAAGCAAACTAATCATGTTTAACAGTTTGTCAAGAAGAATTTTGTCACAAATAAAGCTTTATTCGTTGGTTATTTCTAAATCCTAAAATATCCAAAGATCCACTAAAACCTGGAGTTAGTTTATTGAATTCCAGATATAAAGCCCTTTGAAGATAAATTATAAAACAAGGATATAGGCCTTTGGCAGATGGGAAGAGAAACACTTTGGAATTGAAATTCGCTCTCAATGCCTTTGTCATTGACTCGGTGACTGCAGATTAAATCGGCCCATATCTGTTCTCTGGACTTTAACTGATCCCGTAACAGTAAGTTTTCAATATATTCAAGGTGAGCAGGTAGACTGCTTCTGCTGAGGTTATTCCATTGGTCAGTGGCTCTCCAGAGCTGTAAAACCTGGAAGAGAGTTTATCGTGAGCCACACCCTCCCCAAGCTGAGTGGCTTGGCTTCAGCATTCATTCCGATCCTTCTGGAATCTAAGCTCAGCTCGTGTGATGTGAACTGCTTGGAGGCTAACTCACTGCCTCTTCACTCCTGCATCGTCCCGTGAACAATCTGCATGCAGAAGGAGCAGAGAACACGCAATGTTCCCCTGTCCGTGAGAGCGAACTAAATTACAGTTCTGTGTCTGCAAGGACACATTTTCAATCACTTAATTAGATTCATGTCTGTTTTTTGACTGTCTGGGCAAGGTCGTGTTTTCTACTAGGAGGGTCGGAGGGCACATGTCCTGCCCTTTAGTTTACCTACAGACCCTGCCCCCCAGCAAGGGACTTGGCTTTGTGACACACATGTACCACAGCAGGCAAGGCGTTCGTTCATGGTTGACTTTCAGGAAAAGTCAGTGATTTTGAGTTGTCATGGTGAAAACCAAAGGGAACCCCCCAACTCTGAAGAGAAGTCCTAAAAGCCATTCTTGTACCTAGGAAAGAGACTGCTGTTCCGGGCTCATCATAGTTCTGAATTTTCTGTAAAGTGTTTTCTGTGTCTACGGTGATAGCGGGGAGTATCTGTCAAGACATGATCCTCTCTGTAACATTTTAGGACGACTAACTTGAGTTGGGAATGTAGCATGCAGGGAAAGAACTCAAGCTCCAGATTCAGGAATTTTCACTAAATTCAGCAATTAAGGTTTGACCCTTACACAGTAGATGATCATCTGAGCACTGGGGGTAAAACAGGTAAGCGATGCGTTTCCTTGCTCTTATGAAGCTTCCACTGAAGGGACGAGCCAGGCCCCAGGCCGTGGGACCGAGTAGATCATGGGGTGTAGCAGACGGGGAGCTGCTGTGGAGGAATAAGCAGCCAGGGGCAGTGTGGCTGCTCTGTGGGGTGGGGGCGGCGTCCGGGGGTGCAGGTTGTTTTCTAGTTCCAATGGCAGGGTCAGGAAGACACTTGTGATATAAGAGAATTGTATGAAGAGCTGAAGGCGGAGGTTGACAAGCCACCTGGAATTTCTGGGAAGTAAACACTCTCCCCGGAAAGAAGAGAAATTCTGATGCTGTCACTTTCTGGATATGAGAGTTTGAGCAAAGGCTGATGTTGTCCACACCTCAGTTTCCCTGTCTGTAACCTGGGGAACAGAGCACTATCTGCCTCCAAAGGCTGCTGTGGGAAGGAGCTAACATATACTACAGATGCGTCATCGGCCCTGGAGAAATCACTGTCATTTGCGAATTCAGTTTTTGTTTGAGATCACATTATCCAGCGCTTTCACCTGTTGATCGGTGCCCTGCAGGATACTTTTGAGTTAGTGGGCTGGTTGTCATGGAAACGTCAAAACATCAGTTGTTTCCAGGGATGTATACTCATATCAAAAGCTCAGTCACTGGATCCGAGAAACTGCCCAGTCCTTCTCTTGTTGAATGTGCCAGTTTAACCAAAGTTGGTATGTACGTGAGCCCAAGTATTTTCATCTCCCTATCTACATTCCAAATTTCCCGTCATCAGAAGCAACTATATTCATTTTTTTCAGCTATTTCTCTTCATATTTGCTTTGTACATCTAAGTGGCATGCTTCTAGTACTACTGTTGGATTTTTTTAAATGTTATTAGTTTCTTACCATAACAAATGAGAATTTGGCTTTTTGCCATCACACATGTATACTTTCTGTCTCTCACTTGTATTTGCTACCATACCTTTGGACTGACCGGCCTGGAGTGGTCGTGTTGTGATTATAAAGTACTGTTCACCATTGAACCATACACATCTTTTCTCTTTATGGTTTTGTTCCCTTTTGTTAGTAAGTATTTTATTACTTTTTTTCAACAGTTGACCACTTTTTGCCCAAATTCTCCTTTGGAAATGTAAATTTCCCAGCAGTACAGGTGTCTTTTCAGTCATGTTCCAAAAAAAGGTTCAAAAGGCATAGATGTGGACAGTTTTTATGTCTGAATGTGTTCCGCTCCCAATGCGGAAGTTGCCTGGTGTAGAATTCAAGTATAGACTAACTCATCTCAGGATTTCAATGCCCCCTTCTAGTCTCTAGCTTTTGAGGTTGCTGTTCAAATGTCTGATGCCATTTTTAGTGTTTAAATTAAACATTCCCTTTCATTTCAAACATAGAAGTGTCCATTGGCCAGTATTTTTGTTAGAAGGCAAAGGTCTTTGCCTTGAAGGTGAATTCATGATTGATTTCCTTGTCAAGGCCTCACAGTCACGCTGCACCTTCTATAATTGACCAGTCTTTTTTTTTAAATGGAGATCTTTCATTTTCCCCCTCCGTTTTCTGTCGTTGGCCTGTCCATTCCCATTTTGACATCTTTGTCAGCTGCTTATATTGTTACTGTCTAAAAGCCAACCTTGCCGTGCCGTTTTGGTAGTGTCACTGATAATAACAATTATTTTTAATGTCAATTTTACATATTTTATGTTGCAGGACCCAAGAGGGAGATTCTTGTGAATGCAGTGGATTAGGATGTGGGCAGAAAACATGGAGAAAGGAGGAAAATGTTCTAGAAAGGGGGAGGGAGGCCAGCAAGGCTGTGCTGTCAGGCTGGGTCCTGCTTGGAGAGCTTTGGGGCCATGCGGAGGGCAGCTCAGCATTGCTCTGCTGCTAGCAGCAAGCTGGCTTGCCCACAGCTGTGTGGGCTTCAGTTCTTGCTTCAGGGTGGTCAGAGGAGAGCATCACTTCCCAGGCTGTCAGAACTGATGTGCGGAGTTCCAGCAGGTGGAGGTGGCTCTTCCGTGAAATGCCATCAGAGCAGACGTTCCACAGAAAGCACAACAGGAACTGGTGTTAGCAGTAAGGTCCTCAGGACCACCACAGATACACCTGCTGTTGCCTTGTAAAAATTATCTCTAGTGAGCAGCAGAGGTCCCGTGCACCCGAGGAGCCAATGAAAAGATGATAATCATTTAGCACTCAGAAAACAGGGTCACTGTGGTCTTCACCAGGCATTCATTGCCCTAAATCATTGTGGTATCAGCTTTCAATTATGAAGGAAGAAAGCAAAACATGTGTGTTGGTCCTGTATACATTACCAACACTGTCTAAAAGTTAATTATGTGACTCTTTTTCTTGTTTTTTTTCAGCACTGGGGATTAAACACAGACCCTTGCACTTGCTAGGCCAGTACTGTTCCCTTGCACTACATCCCCAGGCAATTATAGGATTCTGTAATATTTTAGCACATTAGGAAATGGATCTTTATAAAAGTTGTTGGACAATCAGTCTTGCATCATATTTTTTTTTTAATGAACACTTTAGTTCAACCTGAGTTTGTTGAAGTTTTAACTTGCTTTTGATGCAGGAGTTAAAGCTGTGAACAAGTTAAAGAGCTCTACTCTCGTGGAACACATGCACCAGTGGGATGAAACGATGCATAAATAGTGAATAAACATGGCAATATCAGGCAGCAAGTACAGGAAGAAAGCAAGTGGAGTAAAGTGAGATAGCCAGAGATGCACCTTTGGAGTGCTCAGCGAGGATCTTCGTAAGAGTTAACCCTTAGGCGAAGGCATTGTGGTAAGAGAGAACCAAGCAGAGGGAAATCTTACTCCAAGAAGTTGGGTGCAAAGGGGATTGTGAAGCTGGTGAGTTTCGAAGTCTGGAGGACCCAATGCTGAAGGACCTTAGGGGCCCTGCCAAAGGATTTTGTGTTTTTTCATGTTTAGAATCCCAGGAAGCCACTGGAGAATTTTAAGCAGGATACTGATCTGAAGTTTTTTACATTTGTGAAGATTCCTTTGAAATTTTTATGGAAAAATGTGAGTGGGAGTAGAGACAGGGAAATCATCTAGAATGACATTCCTTTAGTCCGCACTGAAAAATTGGAGACAAAGAAAAATAGGGAGATGTGGAAAATTATGTGGGTATAGAATCAGTTGATAGGTTACCCTGTGAAAGAACAGTAAAGTATGAGCTCCATAATTGCTCCTAAGTGCAGGAGGACATGCGGATGGATGGGGGGGGGATTTCTGATCTTATATCTGAAATTAATACTATAGGGTTGCAATATGATAAACAGAATATTACTGAAATCATCCTTTCTGGAATTTAACTATAAATGTACACCACTCAGATTCTTCGCATTTCATTAGTGGCCATTTTTGCCTGTTTTCTGCCTTTAAATATTGTTTGGTTAAAATATACCTATGTATTTTTGACAAACAGAAGAGTCAGAAAAAAATTTTTTTCCCTCATGCTATGCCATCTGCTGTCTTTTCATTCCTTTCACAAAAATTCTTCAGGGAATGGCCGTGTCTCTTGGATGTCAGTGTTGTTGTTGGAGAGACCATGACACCCAAGTGTTGACACTGACCTGTCACGTGGCCTTCATTACTGGCTTACTGGGGTCTTCATTTGGTCTACACGGAGAATATTTAGCAATGGATCTGCAGGGCTTCCGGGAAAGAGCTGCCTTCCTTCCCTTTTCTGGGGATCTTATGCTGATTTCTGAATTCTAGTTTGTGATACCATTGTACGATACTGTATCTGCAACTCACTGATTTAGAAATTATTTGTGACTGAAAAATCACATGAGAAGCAAACCAAAGTGTCCAGTAGATCGAAATGGTCAAGAGATCATTGAAAACGAGAGTCTTTGAAAACTAGATGCTGATCTCAGATGCGTTCCTACTTCTTTCCTGTACCCTGGACTGGGAAAGGGTACAGTTAGGGAAGTGGAAATTATATCCCATAATTCCCATGCAGATTTCAGCAGCCATGAAAATTAGTGTGGCTCTTAACATGGTCTCTAAAGGGGCATATTTGGACATTCAGTGAAATAATTCCTTACAAGCAAAACTGTTAAATGCAACTTTAAAATATAACTTATTGCTGTAGAAAAGTATTTTTTCAGAGTTACTGATTCTCCTTACGATGAGACAGAACAATATTGTACAGGAAAAAAGGTTCATAAAAATTGAATGGCCTTATAAAAGTGTGTTTTAATCATTTTTTTGATAATAAAAATAGGTTTATTGTAGAAAATTGGAAAAATATATAGTGTGGTAAAGATTTAAACAGCTTGTAACCAACTGGGGGAAGACAACTATTATTACTACTACTGGATAGTTCTTTGACCATTTCCATTCATATTTGTGTATGTATAGATACACATTTGTAAATAAAATATGTGATTAATATGTATGATTATGTTAAGAATTTGGTAATTTATGCTGCTTTGCACCCCTCTTTTCCATATAATTGCAGGCACACTGGAAAATGTAATGACTGCATTATGCTTTATGTCACAGCATGTATATTTCAGTTTCCCTGTTTGGGGGCTCTTAGATGGTTCTGTTATTTTTAGAATTAGAATTATGCTGCCATAAGTGATGCTAAAATGAGAAGCTACATAAATACATACTTAATTGTTTATTCTGTTTATTACCTTCACATTAATTCTTGAAATGGAATAATTTTGGTCGAGATGTATGAACATGTGAAAGTTTCCTTTACATATTGTTAAATAACTTTCTAAATGCATAGAAGTATGACATTTGTGTGAAGTTTTTCAATTTACTTGTTTTTTGTTGTAGTTGTTGTTATGGGGGATCAAATTCATGACCCCCCACTTGCCAGGCAGGCACTTGTACCACTGAACTAAATCCCTGCCCTCCAACTTACTTCTTAAATATAGTTTTGTCTGGTTTATTTTACTTTGGTTATTGGTTAGATTCGACATTTAATCATATTTTCCATATCTTGCTATTGCATGAATGGCCTATGTTTTTAACTCATGTTTCTGAGAAATGTTTTTGTTTTGTTGTGATATTAATATTTAATTACTAGATTTAAGGTAAGTATGTTTTCATTGTATTTGTTTTAAATGTATTTTTTACTTGGGCTTTGCTTTAAATTTTTCCTCAATACCATTGACGTGTGTAAGTCTTAAGATTTATATTCTAAACCTTTTCATGTTTCCTTAGCAATTTTATCCTGTACTTTCATGCTTAGAAGATGTGGAGCTGTGAGAAATATTTATTTTTATAGCTTTATTTAAAATTTTAGTCCAGTTAGACTTTATTTGATTTATAATTTTGGATACTCCAAAATTGGATTTCATTTAGTTTCCTTTTTTAAACAAACATCCTTAGCGTCATTTGCTGAATAATCTCACCCTTCATGAAGTTTTTTACGAATTTGTTATTACTGTGGTTACTATTATTAGTGATTATCCCTATTTGTACTATTTTTACTATGTGTTATTGCATAGCAAGTTCATGTTTACCCCAGGAATGTCCAGGTCGGCCACATCAGTTTCTGTTCTTTCAGTTCTTGTTGGACAGTCGTGCTACAGTTATTTCACTGAGTGTGTCTGCATATTAGCCAGTTTCCTGCTATGTTTACGTCTTCTTTGCTAGTGTGTAAGATGAATACTTCTGACAACCTCACTTATTTTTCTTTGGAAATTCAATATTTTATGCTGAAAATTATAGTATTCCCTAAAGTCTGCCTGATTATACATTCATCCAATAAAATATATTTCTATGTGCCTTCCTACTTTTAAATTCTTGCATAAAGTTTTTGTATCTTATCTGTTGCTATGACTCATTGGTCTTGTTTAAAATTGTTAGATCATTTATAACTAGTTATTTGGGTTGCAAGTTTTTTTTTATTCTTCCTTGATTGGGTTTTGCATATCTATTGGCACACATCTGTGAGTGCATGTGTGTTTTTATTCATTTATATTTATCCATAAACATACAGACATGAGACTTAGTATAAGAAATTGACTCTCATGACTTTGGGAGGTCAAAGTTCTGCAGTTCCACAATTTGCTGCATGCAGCCAGAGACCAGGGAGCCGATGGTGTAGGCTGCAAGCGCAAGAGCTGAGGGTGAGACTCTCATCCAAGGCTGGAAGCCTGAGAACACGGAGCAGGAAGGCTCCATAGATGGTGTCCAGCTCCCGCTGCACAGAGCACGCTGACCCTCCTTGTCCCTCTCTGTTCTGCTCAGGTCCTCAAGGGACAAGGAATGGGCCATCAGCTTCTCTTGGTCCACCAATTCCGGGTCAGTTTCTTCCAAGAGTGGACTTATAGGCACATCCAGAAATAACGTTTAGTCTGTAGTCTGCTTGACACGTGTAATCAGCATCACTGTCGAATAAGCATTACTTGTCTTTATTACTCTTATCCCATTTCTATTTAAATATACCTTACCCTTCATTTAAGTTTCTAAACATAAAAAAGTTACCGAGGATGTCATTTTCCCATTCCCAACAGATCTGTTTCATGTCTGACACTGCTGGCTAAAATGTCTAGAAAGTTATAAAATAATAACAGAAATGTATTTTTTGTTTTGATTTTGTTGGAAATAAATATTTTTTCTATTTTCATATTTAAAATATCAGTTATTTTATTTTCTTTCTAAAAAGTATCTCCAAAATAAAAAAATTAAGCTTTATTATAAGCTGTTTTAGTTTCTACTTGTCACTTTTTCTTTGATCTGTGGTGTGTCGGATGAGTAAATTTCTAAATATTGAACTATCACGGCATGCTGATATATCCCTTCCAGTTTAGGGAAGCTGTTTTTTGTTCATTTACTATTATTATTGAAATGGGTTTTTTTTATATTTTATGCAAATATTCATGTGTACATAGAATTTAGCTGGATGTATAGGGTGTATAGCAAATTGATTTCAGGCCAACCACAGTTTCATTTTTGTGACAGTAAGAATTTTTGTGCTGCAAATGTCCCGAGCTCGAGGGTCTGGTCCTGTGCACCGTGTGGATGGTAATGGGCAGTGAGAGGGGCTGCAGGGCCCTCCACGCAGAAGGCCCTGTCCCCTGCGTCTCCACCCTCTGTGGTTCACGTTTCACTCATTTCCCCTCTTTCCTTTTTAATGCTGCTTTAAGCAAATTTTAATTTTAATTTTGGCAGTGAAGTTATACTTTATACAGCATTACTTAGGTGAGTTTTTATTCACGAAATCAAATTATGTAGCATAGCCTTTAAAATTTTGAGAAGTTACATTTATTAATAGTTTTTTTGGATAGTTTTTCAAGTAATTTTTAATTATCATTTTACCATGGTCTTATTTGTTCAGTGTTGTTTAATTTTGGGTTTTAATTTGCATTTGAAAACGTTTATCTTTATAACCCACAGTATTTCCTGAGATAACTTGTCTCTTATAATTAAGTTTAAAATAATTTTCAATACGTGCTTTTCCATTTCTCACTGAGTTAGTCATTTCCTGGTTTTATTAGTTTTACTACTTTATTTTTTAAGGACCTCAGAACCTTTTTCAGTCTGTTGGCAAGGTCTCGTATTATGACATTTAATCTTTCAGTTCTGTTGCAGACTATTTTTTCTGTCATTGACTTTGTGCTTTCTTGAATAGTTGTACGTGTGCGTGTATGCATGTGTGTGTGTGTGTGTGTGTGTGTGTGTGTATGTGTGCGCACGTGCGTGCATCTGTGTGTTTGTGAGCTGGATTTCAGGAACCTTTTCAAACCTTTTCCTTCAGGCCAGGCTCTTCATTCCTTGTAGTCTTGAAGCCCCAGGCGTGATGATAGCAGATTCCTCCCAGTGCTGTAGCACGGCCCCAGCCACTCCTCCTGCTTGGGTGCTGCCCTGTCCCCCTCCGTGCTGGACTCTGGCCTTCCCTCCACTTCTACTGCACCCATACCCTTGCTCCCCGAAGCTCCTGCCACATGCTGGGGTTTTCTGACCTTCTGCCCACATTTTCCCATGAAGCCCCTTTTACTGTTTCTGTTACACTGCTGATTTTTTTGAGTGTCTTTTGTAGAAGAATTTTTTTCATTCTCTATCCATGAAAACTTCAGAAACCAATAGTAGTGATACAGTAAATGACTATTGGAAATGTTCATTGATGCATTCTTTTACTAGGTATTGGCTTCTTTCTTGAGAGTTGAATTTGTGCTAGAAAATCACAGTTGTGCCAGTAGTTCACGATCAAATGGAACTCATTATAAATAATCTAAATGCTTTCCGTGAATATGCATCACATCTGTTGCTCAAGTAGATGTGTTATGTAATTATAAAGCATGGTTACCTTCTCTTTTAAGAATATGTTTTAATTTAAAACTTTTATTAGTACATATTTAGAGTACATAATATATTCTTGGTGGGGTATTGATTTCTATATCGGTCTATAGATGTATGCGACATGTATCTGTACCTAGCTATCATTCTGTATATAGATATAAATATGTCACCTTGATGCTTTTTACTTCCCAAAACCAAAACTAAAGAATAATGTGGATACATAATGTAGAATGTCTTATTTTACCTGCCAGCCGTGTCCTACCCCGCCTGTGTCACAGCAAAGCTAAGTTGCCTGTACACCAGAGCTTTAGGGACACACACGTTCTTATGGTTCATGTAGTGTTCTTGACGTGATTGTGCCAGAGCTGTCTTCCTGGCGGTCTCCACTTTGTCTTCCGTCACCTAATGTCTTGATTCCACCTTGGACATAAACGTGTCAGTGTTCTTACTAGAACAGAAGGGAAAGACAAAAGAGGAGATACTGCAACCCCAGGGATGACACACGCCGCTTCTGGACCGATCCGTTGCAGGAGAGCTTAGTAGCATGGCAAAATCTGCAGTGGAAGCTTTAAAATACAGCTGGGCAGCTGTGAATTCTACTACAAGTGGAGAAGAGCATGAACTCCACGGTCCACTAGCAGCTGCTGTTATGTACAGAATCTCCACTCAAAGAACATTATAATTTGGGTATTGTGAATCAAAAACAACTCTAAAAAGTTGTCAGCACAGAAATTGTACCATTGCTTTTATTTTAGAACTACCAGTTAGTAGTGACTTCCAGGAAGAAGAAAATATTACTTATATTGCTTCTTAGTTACTTTTCTTGTGAAGTGAGTCAAAGTACTTAACACTCAATATTAAAGGGGAAAAGGTTTATTTAGCTCACAATTTGTGGGGGTTTCAGTCCATAGTCCATAGCTCCAAGGCAGGGTGGCACATGGCAGAGGGGCAATTCATCATGGTGGAATACAGCAAAAGCAACAACCGAGAGAGAGGACAAGCCTCTGTCCACTATACTGTATGCAGGCTGCCCACCCGAGGACCAGTGTTCCACTCACACCCTCAATCCCAGCTCTGGACCTTGAGTCAGTCGCAAACTCGATTCATTCACCTCTGAAAAAACCTAAGACTGCATGAGATTTGTGTGGGGAGGGGATCTAGATCTAGACACAAACCGTGACTTATGGTTTGTACCATTTATCTAAAAATATTTTTGTTAAATCATTTGGGTATCATGGAAGCATCTAGTGCTAGTTTTCAGAAATTATAACCTTGGGTAATTAAGATATTTACTTTTAAAAATTTTACCTCATTTTTCACATTCAAGTTCTACTTTACCATGAAGTCATCTTTGACAGAATGGTTAATGTTTCTCTAAAACTATCTTATTTGGAGAGTTTCTCTAGTGAGCTTTCATTTCAATGAAAAGAATAATTCTGCAGAGTTCCATCAAAATCATAGTAAAGGATGGAAGTCTTTGTGAAAAAAAAAAAGAATCAAATAAAAGGCAGACAGGCACTGTTAATGGTGTGCTGAGTCAGGTTAATGGGGGACAATGGAGAGGGTTTACGGGGATCAGCAGCTCCCATCATCTGACCACGGGGTGAGAACCAGAGAGGGCAGGACCCTGAAATCCACAGTTCACATGGAAGGCTGTGCATTCAGGTTTGGAATTTGGATTGGCCACCGGGGAACTCGCTTGGATTTACCTCTCTAAAGAGATGGTAGCTAAACAGTTGCATAGATAGCACATTATCTTTCTTTCATAGCTCCTAGATTCTTGAGTATGATTTTGTGATATGCACTTTAAATGCTTTCTATTTCTGCATTTTACATATGATGCTTCAGTGTGGTAATAAAAAGAATTGTCATAGTTCAAAGCTTGAGATCATATGAAGATAGTTTTTTAGTCACTAACATGACAAACTTGAGACTGAAATTTCATTCTGTAAACAACTATCATGATACATATTTGACACAAACCCATAAATGTGTTAGGTTGTATATAAACCTTCTGACATACATGAGGAAGCTGGAATGAGAAAGAATAATTTAGACATGTTCTGTGGATCTTTAAATGTACTGTGCTTAAAATTAAATATTATTCTATTATGGTTCATAACATTCTTCATAAAATTCAATATTATCATATTGCTAAAATCAAGAGTTATTTTATCTTAAAATTTGGTTAGCTTGTATTTGATTAATTATATTTGTTATGTATCTCTACTAAAAGAAGATCATAATTTGGGTCTTGTATATTAAAAACTATTCTAAAAAGATGTCAGCACAGAAAGTATCCACATAATATATAGAATATTTTTTTCAGAAACTGAAGAGACTAACATTTGTAACATCACTTACATTCATAATCAGTGATTTCCACCATCTGTAAAAAACTAATCCCATATGACTCTACTATGTCATCTCTCATTTTAAATTTTTGCATAGTGAAACATCAAATATTTATTTTAAAATGAGATTACATAATGTCATATGTTTGGTAAACTCAGATGAAAGGCATGCTGGGATGTTGGCCATTAATTGTGGAATAAATTGTTGCTTGGATAAATGCTTATGGGACATGAGTGTTTCTTTCTACCCAATAAAAATTTTAGTTATGAGATTCAACTTATCCCTAATGTTCTTTCAGATACTTTAAACCATGAAAATTATTTCATCATGGCTTTCAAGGATAATATGTAAGCTTTAATGTAAAATAAGTAGAAGTAATTTATAGGTGCTCTTAATGAATTTGAATACAAAATATCTTGCATAATGTGAACTGACTTTAATAGCACAAGGCACTATGTAAATGAATTTTATATTTTATTCAATGTCAGAGCAGTTGTTTTGTATGTGTATGTTTGGGCCTATTCAATAAATTTTTATTTTATAAACAAAAATACAAGAATCCTTCACAAAAAATGTCAATTTCTTACAATGTGATTTATATAATTGTGGAGACATTTGAAAACCGGAATTTTATAGCTTATATTAACAGTTAATTGTTATCATTTGTGTAATGTATTAAATTTGAGCTATAAAACCTTCTAAAAGATAAAGCAAAAGGCCATTTTTTTGAGGAAGGAGGAAACAGTACAACCAAATCTACAGATGTAGTGCACTCTACATGTCTGCATGTTTTCACTGCAGGTAAACCCATACTTGTAAAAATGTGGTTGAAGTAAGAGATATTTAGCAATGAAAACATAGTAACAAAAATTTGTTACTATTTCTATAATTCTGAGAGCCTGCTTAGATACTTTTTTAGTTAACAGTTTAAAAGTATTTCAGTTAGAAGCAATTCATGTCCAGTAATCAAAATTAGACCAAGACATTTAATGGAATGTAAACAAAGGAAAATAAGTGAATTACGAGTAACAGTGACACCCTACGCCAGGGCACTAATACAGCTGAGCAGCAGCTTCCTGTTGGATATTTGGTCATTTGGTCTATGCTCATACCACCCTGAGTGTGTGCCCAGTCCTGCCTCATGGATGGTCATTTGCATAAGTGACTGTAAATACAATTCAGTCTCTTGATTATCTCTCCACGTTGTGTGCCTACTGGATTCCTCATTATTACAGGTGCAATTAGGAAACAATTTTAACTTACTAAATTCACAAGGTTTAACATTTTAAGGTGAGAAAAAAACTGACAATGTACTCACAAAATGAACTTTCAAAATACCTTAATTGATGTTCTGTTTAATAAATTTACTCACATGGCCATGTATTAACATTTTTATGTGCATATTTATCCCCAAGCCCTGTACTCTGGGTGCCTTTTTTTCTGAACAATGTCAAAAGGTTTGGATGTGATTTCACTTTTTATTCAGGCTGCATACAAGGATGTTGACCCTTGTGAGGATTACAGCACAGTTCTGTATAAAATTTGCTTCTGATTAGCAGTGACAAAAAAATTTTGGCCTCCTACAGCTTTGGTGTTGGTCTCTTACGGGTTATTCTGAGAGTCCTGCTGCTTTCCTATTTTCTGATGCATTGATCTTTAAAAGGGAAAAAAAGAAGATTAGAATGGAATTGTCACTGCTCAGAGTTTATATGTTTTAATTTTCTCAGAAAGTCTAACTTGGAAATGGTTAATATTTAGCTTGGAAACATTCAATAATTATTAACATGATAGGAAAGTGATCTGGGGTAGTGAGTGTGTGAAGCACTTGGCATCTCTAAGTTCCACACTGGAGGCAGAGATGCTTCTGTGATGTCAGAACAACTACCATTCTAAGAAAGCACAGGAAAGACATTTTTTGGCTTGTTGAGCTATTTAACACTTTCTATTAGTCATACAGATTAAAGGATTCTACCAATCAAAGGACATTTTTACTGCATCATTGCCCAGTGAACATTGCAAAATGGTACATTAGGAGATGGAGACGAGGGTTCTTTCCTTAACTCTCTTCATGATGCCTGTCCCACACCAGCCTATGAAAAGTGAAAATCCATTTGCGTTAGAGCAGTGATTAAAAAAAAGACTCTCAGTAGAGGAGTGGAAGTGTAAAAGAGACGCAGTACAATGGTTAATAAACTGATGAAGGAGTTTAAATTTGTTCACAATAAGACAGGCAGACTAAATCTTTAGCCTGTGAAGCTGTCAAAAGCAAAAGCGCGCCCCACACGTCAATGAGAGGTGTGAAGATCTGCCAGTTAACGAGCAGCTACACACAACCCCTCCAACTTAGAGTCTGCAGAAATTAACGTGAGCTTTTTAAACGTTTGTGCTTTTCAATAAAGATGTTTTATTTTTAAGAATCTTCTCTAAATAAAAAATACAATATGCATGGTGCTTGTTGTAAATCTACATCTATAAAATATTATATTACTTCCATATGATATTGCATTTTGCAGCCATTAAAATAATGTTTTGGAAGAATATGAAAGAGTTGAAATACACTTGGTACATAATGTCAGTGAGAAGCAAGAACCCTAAGTACACATGGGTTAGTGTCTGTGTGTGAAAATATGCTTCCGTGGGAAAAGTACAGAGAGAAATAAAAATGCAACCAGGCCCATGACTTTTTCGGGGAAGCTGAATTTCCTGAGAGAAATACATTAACTATAGTGAATAAGGAAAGTTGCTCATAATCAAAGAAATGTAAACTACATGCAAGCAAATAAGTAGCCCTTTTTCTACATGGAGCATGCTGAAAGAAAAGGATAAAACACAGAAAGTTAATTTTTGATGGAATTGTCCAAAAATGTAGCCAATTGAATAAAAAGAAAAATCAATCAGTTGGTAATTTTTTCAGAACAGTAAAACATTTTGTCGGTTGCCCCAACTAAAAGGTTTCCTCAATTGACCGTATTGACAAACTGCTTTGCACTTGCTGAGAGAGACACGGTTTTGGAGAAAAAAATGCTGCTGACAAATACTTATTGAAACTTAATAACAGGCCTCAATGGGAAATCATTGAAATGATCCTCTGGCTTCCTTGGGACGATATATTATAATGCAAATTTACTACCACTATCTAGTGGTCTTCCCTTTAGTGAGCTCATATATTACAATCTTCGTACTGTGAAAGTCAGAGTGCAGTGGTCTTTGATATAGTTTGAATGAACAACTGAGCTGCTTAGACGATTTTTTAATTACTGGATCATCTTTATATTTCTAGCATTACACAGAAATTCATTAACTAATTACATCAACTATTTTCTATCTCTTGTAAGCGGGCTTTTAACAAGAAAAGTGGGCGGTCCAGCCCTTTGTCCCTGAGCGTCTAGTGATGATGGTTCTGGATTTGTGACATCCAGTAGAAATAGTGGGTTCATTCTCAGTGCACCCTGGACGTGTGCAGCTGTCCGAGGTAGGGCTGTCTTGTCTGCTCTCACCTTAGCCATGGTTATTCCTCAGGGATAGAGTCTCAGGAGTGGCATCTTTATGTTGAGCAGCTGTTTTCAACATTAAAGGAGGATGGAAAAATCAGGAACCCTTGGCCCAAGCTTTCAGAGTCCAAATTATGAGTTCCAGCATTGGCCACTGTCCTTTCCTGCCCTTGCTACCTCCACGCCCTGAACCCCAGCTGTCTGCCACTCTGTTGTTCATGCTCTTAATCACTGCAGAGAGTCTGAAGGTCGAAACTCTGAATTACAGAATTTCAGCGGGAGACAATATTAATTAAGCTCTCCCTACTCCCGATGAGCTATCAGAAGTCCAGGGAATTTATGGAAGTTGCCTCAAGTCAGATGTAGTAGTGGCAAAACTAGGGTTCGCCTTTTGTTCTGTTTCCCTGTTATCTGCCATTTCCTTCTGCTCTAGAGGCTGCAGGTGAAACCTCAAAAGCATGTGAATAGACTCATGGACTCTGAAGCCTGACTTTCTGGTTCAAATTCTGGCCCTGTTCCTTACCATCTCTGGGACTTGAGGCCAATGTGTACACTGAGGATGAAATGCCACCCATTTCTTGGGAGTGATGTTGAAGAGTTAGTGAGCTTATATTTTTCAAATGTATAAAATAGTGCCTAGGGAAATGGCATGCTCTGTAAATGCTTCTAAAAAGAACCCAATCTAGGTAAAGAAGACACAGCATCTATATGATATGAAATATATGTTATGTATGTGTTATATATACTATATGTGTATACATAAAATGGTAGCTGGTATTTACTTTGAAAATAAGAATTCAATGTAAAGGCAAGGTATGCATCATATCACATGAGTTGTGAATTATACAGAGGTGTAATAACTTCTCTCATACATTTTAAACACATCCTCTATTTTTCTATTGCTTAAATAATTTTACAATGGGCTTTTTGAACTGGTAGTATTTAAATTCAATTTTGAACAACAGTGATTAAATTTTAACTCTTAGAAGATGTACATAAGGAACGTTGTAGGAGTGAAATTCCAAGCTATATCAAAACTTGGTAATAATTAGAATTTGTTCTGTATAATTAGAAATTTGGTAATATTGTATATGAAATCCTTTGTCTATCCACATTAGCAATAACACTGTCATATTCTATAAACAAAAAGGATCAAGATGCTATATGTATACATATCCATTCCCCACAGCGAGTGTGTTTATTACGGACTGAAAATGTCTACTTAAAAAAAAAAGAAACAATTTAAAACATAAATCCTCTTTCACCATTGGAAAAAACCAATATTAACATTTTTAAAGGATATATTAAATTTACCTGAGACTGTTTTTCTTTCATCAAACTGCAGTTGGTTTTTGTTTCATTTCCGTGAAAGGCTACATTTCTACCCAGTCAGACAGAGTCCCTGTGTATTTGTGCTTTTGTCGTGATGTGTCTTTGCAGAGGTTAGTGTAGGGGTAGCTCGCACCATTTCTCCTGGGGACTGTCCACCCGGAGCGAGAGCTGCCAGGTTAGTCTTTCCTGCACATGTCTGGAAGGTTAGTGCCCTGTCACGCAAGGTTTATGTTCCTCAGCTCTTTACAGCTCCGGCTGCCTTCAAGTGAGGTGCGCATGAAGCATTAGCTGCAGAAAGGTGAGCTGGGTCGTGCACTTTCAAGTGTAGACCTGGCCTTGAAGAACAATCTGCTGAATGGCACTGAAAGGATAGGACCCAGAAGAGATATTACGTCTCTGTGTTAATGCTTTTTGAGTACTTGGAAAGTGATGCTTGACCTGTGTATCATAAATCCAAACCAGAACATTTTAGAAGAGTCATTTATATCTCAGCTCTTTGTGCCTCCATCGCATCTTGTGAGAGTGCATTTCATCACGTTATTAGTTAGCCTAAGTGCTTCCTAGGGGGCATTGCGAGTTGACATATGCGGAGCAGGTTGATGCGAATGGCATATTCTAACTGAGAGGCCTGCGTCATTCACGGGGAATGATTTCAGGGAGGCCATTGTATCTTGGCCTCTTCCACCCCTGGGTAGCCTCAAGTGGTAGACAGCTAGCTTCATCCTACTGAAAGCAAACACCATGGCTTGCCCAAATTCACCTTCCTGGCATTCATTCCAAGTATTAGAGGAGAAAAAAAGAATGGACCATGCAGCTCATTTGCTAATGGTGTCAGGAGGGGGAGGGCCATCTCTGTGAGTAAAAAAGACTGAGTGAACGGAAGGCAGAGGAGGAAGAATGACTTTGGGGGTGGTGAGAACATGCCATCGCTCTCAATTTTAAATGAATGTCCAATTTATCTCATGGAAAATGGACTCCGAGGAAAGGCTTCTGAAATAATATTTTGTACAAAGAAGAACATGGTTAAACAAAGTACTGATTAAATTGCTGCCTTTTAAATTAGGTTAAATTCACTCGAACAAGTTGGGGTGTTGTTAGAAGAGTCACATGATCCCAGCCTACTCATCTCTGTTTTTACATGTTTTATGATGAATACTGTATGACCCTGAAGTTTTGAGTTTTAAGTTTTGTGGTACTGAGGTCTGAAACCAGGGCTGGATTCACACTAAGCTACATTCCCTGCAATTTTCTCATGTCAAATTTCATTTTACTAAGTCCAGAAGTTGTCTGGTTTAGTGTCAAACTTGGAGTTATCCTGCATCAACCTCTGAGAATACTGGGATTATAGGCATGCATCACCATCCTTGGGATTTTAAACAAACTCAAGGCATAGTTTTTTTTTAAATTTTTAAAATTTATTAGTTTTTCTATGGTTTCTTGTTTTCTTTCTGTTCATTTCTTTAAGTCATGAAAGTTAGCATGTTCCACATGTAAGGACCAAGGTTCATGTGTATCTGCTAATTGTAAAAACCACCAGTCCTCTGTGATTTAGCTCATTTTCTGCTTCGTATCTGAAGTCTTCTGCTGTGATCCCAGAAGATCCCTGAGGAGGTTTCTGGCCTCAGCAGAAACTGGCTCACACTGGTTTAGGAAAGAGAGCATTGGCTCACTGAGCTGTGGAAAAAGACACCCAGGACTTGAGCTTACATTTCCTTGATTTTGGGCTTCATGTGTCACCCAGACAGAGGTTCCAGTGATTTTGCTTGATTCTTCCATCTTGGATTTGGGCATTTCCATGTTTATGCCTCTGGTCTTTGGTCTTTTCAGTCTTGTCCTGGACTAATCTAACACAGCACATCCTCCGTGTGTTGCAGGAGTGGGGACAAAGGTAACAGAGATGACATCTTCATGCTTTTAAAAGCCTTTCATTTTGCTGGATCGAATCCATCCTGATCAAGATCATTAATGGGAGAAACCTTGAACTGCTGACTGACTAATCAGCATCACCACCTAGAGCTGGAAAGCTGGTTGACAAAGTGGCATTGTGGACAAAGGAAAGAAGAAGAAATGAATGCTGGGTGGTGCACCCATGAGCTTTTAGTGACTGTCACTAATCCCTGAGCATGTAAGAGAGAAGAATTGTGTAGACTCACCATTGTAAAGACTTAGCCCATTCTTGCTGGGCCTGTGGGTCAGTACATTGTGGTGGCAATGGTGCGGAAGGCACCTCATGGTCAGGCCATGAGACAGAGGAATAGGAAGGAGCTGTGGTCCCTGTGTCTTCTCCCAGGGTGTGGCCCCAGTGACTGGAAGAGCTCCCCCTCCTTCTGCAGTCAGCCTGACATAAAGGTTACACTCTCTCAGCACCACCAGTCAGATGCTCAAAACTTTAACTGTGCAAACTTTTAACCAAGTCCACCCAAACCGGAGCAGTTAGGAAGCGCTGCAGTGCCTCTCGTGCAGACAACTTCATACTCATTAGGATGGTTTCTAGAAAAACAGCAACAGCAACAACAACAGCAACACCCTAACAAGTTTCAGTAAAAACATGGAATCAACAACATCATTGTTGATGGGGATATAAAAGGACAGGCACAGTGGAAAACAATCTGACAGTTTCTCAAATAGCTAAACAGAATTGTCAGATGATCCAGCAGTTCTACCCCTCGGTATGCACCTGGCAGGTTTGAACTTTTAGTTGTTTCATTACTAGACTTAGGTGTTTCTTCTTCCCTGATTGTGTGACTTCTTCGTCCCAGAGGTAGACTTTAGTAAGGAGAGAAAGCTGTGCATTGTTCTGGATGTGTCTGGATGTGTCTGGATGTCCCTCCAAAACCTCGTGTGGTCTTTGGTGGGGCTTTTGGGAAGTGCCTGGATCTAGAGTGTGTAATGCTGGGGTTAAGGATGTGATGTCGGGGTTGATTCATGCTAGGGTTAGGGCTGTCTCACCCTGGGTATGAGTGTTACTGCTTTAAGGGTGGGTAGCCTGGATGAGATACCCAGAAAGAGGCTTGCTGGTTTCCTGTCACTTGCTGCTCTCTGCCTTTGCCTCCCTGCTCTGTGATTCCCCTCTGCCACGCTACCTTGCTTAGGAGCCACCCAACTGTGAACCAAAACCTCTACAAACTGTTAGCTAAATAAACCTTTCCTCTTGAACTTTGGGTATCAGGTATTTTTTCTAAGCAATGGTAATAGTATCTAAGACAGTCATCATACTCTAATATTTTGAACTGATGTTTCTTACAAAATTTGCAGTTTTGTTTGAGTAACACAAGATTATTTCCTGATGTTTTTAGGTGAAAAGTGTCAACACATTACATATAAAGATAAAATTTACTTGTGCTCTTCTTGCTTGGCTCTTTGCACTTCTTTCATTTTTTTCATGTGCCAGGTATCTCAGAGATGGAGGGTACTGGGTTGTCCACACCCCAGCCTTCTGAATCATCATTGGCTGTTAGGATCACTGAGACTCTGGAATAAGTGAAAACATTCCAGAAACCATTACTCTTCAATGAAACAGAAGAAATAGAAGCAACAGAGAACAGCACAGGTAGAGAAGATTCCCTAAGGTGCTCTGGATGGTGCAGTGAGAGGCCAGTCATGAGTCTAGAGGAGCTGTGAAACTTGCAAAGTATTCTGTGAGGGGAATGAGGCAGAAGCTGTCCGGAAGAGAAAACTAGAGGAGAAACGTGGGAAGAGACTTAGCAAGGGGAGGAGCAATCTGGAGAAAGGTAATTGGTGGGAAGGACGGAAACTGGTAAGCTTTCTGAGGAGGAAAAAATCAGAAACTAGAAAATTAGGGACATGAATCCCATGAGCCAATCCATAAGGGTCGGGGAAGCGATAGAGGAAGAGGGAGGAGATTCACCCCGACTTGGTCTCCGAGGTTGTCCAGAGCCGGGGCCATCCCCGCACACACCGTGCATGAACGCGATGGGGCAGTGCGTGCAGGTGTGTTGGCGTCACTGTGGGGCATCTGTCAGGCTAAAGGGCCTGACTCAGAACCCTCTGAGTGACCACAGGGCTGGATTTTAAAGGAACGCACTGGGAGTGGATTCGTAGCCCGTGAGTCTCTCACAGAATGCCTAGGGACTGATGTGCTCTCCTCCCGCAGTCCTCCTCCTCTGCCGTCTCTCTCTTGTGCTCACCTCTTTTATCCTGCAGGTTCCTGCTCTCCCCTCCTCCTGGTCTTTCCTCTCTGTCCCTCCTGTGACATGTACACAGGCGTGCACATGCGTACCCACTTCGCCACACAGAGCACCTGCTTGTGCTTCTCTCCGCACTTCTGACTCGCTGTGTTTCACCAGCAGCTGTCCTCGTTCTCTCTCTTCATCCCCATTGGCTCTCCCAGGATGTCCACATTTCGGATTGTATGTGGTATTATTTTCCCATTCGTTCCCTACTTACTGACTGGCGTTCTTTCTCTGTGTTCCCCTCTGTGTAGTTCAAAAACAGACTCCAAGGGACTTAGCTCTCCCTTTCAGATGAGGATTCTGTGCTGTGCTAGGAACCAGCTGTGCTTCCATCTGGTGCTGACGTCTGGGCCCCTTACCCAGGGTAAAGGTGGTGTGAAATGTGGGTGCTCAGGCAGGAGAGACTCACTCAGGTGGGAGATGCTCCAAAGAGACCCTTGCATGGCGCTAGTGCAGCTCAAACTCAAAGTATTGCAAGGTAGAGGGTGCAGAGGCAGCTGCACAGAGCTGTGTCGTAGACCACAGTGTGGTACAGCACAGACTCCGGGCTTCATCTATAAAAGATGAGGCCAGGCACATGAAGAACTTGTATTGCCTGTAAGAGAGCAAACAAATGTGGGACTTGAGAGGTTGATGAATCGTTGTAACATTTGTTTATCTCCCTTACATGATATCGAATCTTAGAGAGGCAGCTGTTCACATTTATTTATTTCTTTTTTGGAGCTTGGTAAATCATCACAAGCTGCTGTGGATTCTGTATTGTGCATCTGACAAAATTAGGCAAGTCAACAGTGTGTTACCAGAGTGGTTCATTTCACCTGATGTTTCTTGCATTTGCAGCTGTGTCCGCATCTCAGACACGTGACATTAACTGATGCTCATAATGATGGCCCTGAGTCATGAAGGCAGTGCTGTGTTATGTTTGGTACAGTGAGCCCAAGATGTAAGGAAGTATTGTGGAGCGAGGTCCAAGCTGTACAGAATACTTGCTGCACTGCAGATACAGGGAGATGAGCTACTTTCCCAACTGCGCTTTGAAAACAATGCTGGGAGACAGGTTACATGTGTTTACCACAAGAATGTATGTTGGATGGGTTACGTACACTGTCCAAAGTTGGGTAAGGAGTCTGAATTCATTGTACTCTGCAATTGTACTCCTTTCACCACAAATTTATTCAGATTTTGTGTGTTCTACTCAGAAATGTTTAAGTCAGGATCTAAAAGTTGTAGCTAGTCAGTGTCACAGAAGCGACCCAGTCACAGGACCATGCAGAGTGACTTACTATCTTGCGACCTGTGCATTACTATCCTCGAGTTACGAGCTGAGAAAACTGAAGTTCATTGAGGTAACCATCCTGCCTCAGGCTACTCACATAGAAAACTCTGCTCTCGCTTCCTTTGTAGTCTTTCTCAGTTCACTCCTTACATGTTTGTTTTCTTAAGTAAATTTTGACCCCATCCCTGCTTTTCTCCACATACTTCTTTCAGGGAGTTGTAGACGTAGTGTGCCTTAAACTTACGGCTTTCTATTCTACCTGTCTCTGTTCCTTCCTGCCTTATGTCTTGGAGGGTGTTGATTATCAGATCATGTGTTCCGGGCACAGCTCCAGTTCACCAAGTGCTATGGTCTGGATCTGAAATGTCCCCAGACTCAACGTGCTGGGGCTTGCTTGGCAGTTAATGGGCTCTGGGAATATGATTGAATCACAAAGGCTGTCACTTCATCAGGGGATAGCTTCATTGATAGTTTTATAAGCTGACATCATTATTGGGAGGTGATGGAAATTTCAGAGCTGGGGCCTCCTTGAGGAAGTGGGGCATGGGAGTTATGTCCTGGGGGCTGTGGCTTGTCCCAAACCATTGCCTCAATTTTCCTCTTCTCCCTGGCCTCCCTCTCTTCTTACTCCTGTGAGTTGAGGGTGATCAGCTTTCCTCTACCACCTCTCCACCATGATGGTCTTCCTCCCAACAGCCCCAAGCACAAGGGAGCCAGCTGACCATGCACAGACCTCTCTGAAACCATGGGCCAAAACAAATCTTTCTTGTTTTAAATTGTTTTTATCAGGTATTTTGTCACAGTGATGAAAAGCTGGCTAACACACCAAAGGAAAAATCTATGCAGCATCCTAGTTGAGTCAATAAATGTTTCCTTATTCCTCCTTCCTGTCCAGCTTCTGTAGTTTGGGGTGATCTTAAACATGGATATCTGCCTTTTTAATCTGTGCTTCTTAATCTTGTTGGAGTGATATTTCTATTGTATATTTTTGGCCATGTTACTTGCACATAGATCTTGAGAATATACAAATAGAGATTTAAATAGCTTGCTCAAATTGATGTGCACAAAGTCTGTATAGTTTAATCTATCAATGCTTTTTTCTTATTAAAAAAATCATCATCATTGTCATCATCCTCTTTTGAAATGCATAAGTAACCCCGGATTTTGTCTTAGCTGGGCTCCACTCCTGTATTTCTGAGTGATTTATAAATTAGGTTAACCTCCAACTTACTCCTGGAAGGCACATATTCTCTCCAGGTTTCCTCCTGCTCCCCAGAGTCCTTCCTCTTACAGCCCCCATGCCTTATCTCCACTTAGCTGACTTCATAAACTCAGATCAAACTGGAGGCCTTTTCCTGATTTCATGTGAAAACGACTCAGACTAACACTTATGCGAGCTTTTCAAGTCACCCAAAGTTGTGGATTGATCACTAATTGTTTGATCTTCTGCTCCTTGGATGTCCCCTCCAGGGACGTTTGGCTCATCCTCTCCTTGCTGCTCACCTGTAGAGTGTGGAATACTTTTCCAGCCACCCTTCTTAGCAGTTCCACCCTCGCTGGCTCCCAAAGGTGCGTGGCATTTAGCATTCTCTATGGAGGGCACTTGGTGATCTACAGAGTAAGATCCGTATTGCATACATACCATTCATTCACATGCCATGAATTGAATCTGTGATTAAAAATATACAATATAGGTACTGGTCTTATTTTCTCTGTGAATTTGGGGAGTCTGTTGACTTTCCCTGAGATCTTCATTCTTGAGTTGAGGCTGAGCTCTGACCCACATGGAAGCTGCTGCATGAACCCATCACGTCATCTGGGGAGCACAGCCCTGTGTTCCTAGTCTCTTTTCTTCCTTTTTATTTCTTCTCAGTGTTTTCTTTCTCCCTTCACTCTTCCTTTCTGTTCTCATTCTCATCACCTTTTTTTCCTTTTTAGAAGTCATGATCACAATGCAATTTAAAAAAAATTGGGGTGGTACTTGTTTTAACTCTGCATTGGTAAACTACTTAGGACTGCCTGCAAAAATAGTCGATTTTAACTACAGCAGATAGAATCTTCGCAAACCTCATCCGCTGGTGAATAAGAAAAATACTACCTGTAGGTCCGATCACACTGAAGTGTGCTCTGCCTGGTGACGTAAACAATCCTTTTAGGAAAGAGCAGGCTCTCTGCCAGTTTTTCCTGCTCTTGCTCCTCTGCCTCGGGCATCCTTGCCCAGGAGGAGTTAGGTAAATAGAACTTGTGGGTCTTCAGGACACTGAGGGGAGGGTCTTGTGGTCCTAGGAAGCGCTTCTTCCAGTGCACACCTGCTGCTCTCACACAAGCTGGGGCCAACCCTAGCTTCTCTGGGGTCACCTTAGCCCCCCAGGTGTCCTTGCGTAGACGTGCTAACATTCCATTTGTAGTTCACGACTGTGCAGAATTGAGCCAGTCTCAGAAACCTCAGTGTGGCATCTCTTTCTAGCCCTTCTTCTGCACTTGCCTGTCATGGCTGGATTTCCCTGTTGGCCGAGAGCTCCAAGGGTAGTGGTCTCTCCCGTGGTATAAGGTTGGATGTCTAGGGAAAAAGAACTCTTGCTGAGTGAGGTGTTTAGAGTGGAATGCCAGCTTGATTGGCTTTGCAATCTTCCTGGTGGGCTGGTGGAACTCTTCGGGGTATGTTAGGTGGTTCATTGTAGCTTTGGGGTCTGTGTATGGCCTCTGGCCCCTTTCTGTCTGCCTCTGTTCCCCTGCATTGCTTCCTGGTTACCATGAGCTAAGTATCCTTTCTCCACCATGTGGAGACTTTCTCCACAATGGTAATGTTTCTCTCTTGGAGCCAGCTGGCTGTGGACAGACTCTTTCCTCCGTTAGAGTGTGAGTGTCAGGTAGTGTCCTAGCAACAAGAAAACCAATGCACCCAAGTTCACCCTTCACAGGCAAAACACTCCAAATTGGAAATCACATCATGTGTTCCTCTTCTTTGTCTGTAGACCTTCCGGGAAATCTTGCTGTTGGCATACAGTGCTCTGACTGTCTCCAGGTCAGTCTCTCCTTTATCTGACTCCAGTGTTGATGGTTGGGAACAGTGTTCTCTTCAATATGCCCAACCTTTGGCCCTCAGTTCCATGAACCTAGCTTTCCACATTCAAAAAGAAGAAGAGACTGAGAAATTTTAACAATGCTTTCTTCATGGAGTTTCTTCCTTTACATAACTTTTGGCTTGTAGCGTGTTCATAGTTTCATACATTTGTCTAGTTTTTCTCTTTGCAACATATCTAAAAAAATCTTATCCAGTTCATAGGCAGAAGGAAGCCTCAGTCTGGCTTAGGAAAGACTAAACAAAATAAAGTTAGTAATATTTGGAATAAGCAACTTAAGTAAAAGGTGTCTTTAGAATTTTGGCTTTTATAGTTGATTCAACTTGAGATTTTTCTTTGAGAAGATGGAAGCAAAATAGCAGTTAAAGGATTAATCTTCTGATCTAATCAGTGTTAACACTGAAACATCATTTAATCCATGGAATGGATCCATTGCTTTTTGGTTGTCTTTAAAAAAAAAAAACCTGATGTCTCTTATTGTATTATTTGCCTTAGTATTTTTTAAAAATTCATTTCAATTTGAACTGCAATCTTCCAGAATAGGAAATTCTAATTTTATTTGTTTATTCTTTGTTTTGGACTACTGCTTTTTTGGCCATATTTTTATGCTGAATTTGTTAGAATGTAACAGTCACTGAAACTGCTTTTATTTTTACCTTTTATTGGTTGCATTTTTCCTCAGGATTATTTTTCATAAACTATTTATATTTGAAGTTTTAGAAAAGCTTTATATTTATTTTCCAGCCTCAAGTAATGGGACCCAATTTACTATACTTTGACATTTGTTAATTTTTCAGAAATTCTAAAATAAATATTCAATATGCCAAGTATTTCTTTCATTTTTGTCTCCTTCCGCCCCCAACTGCAATAGGGAATATTCTTATTAGTCTAAGATTTCTGTTACTATCACAAAATGAGATAGCTATTTCCTTATGAGTCCTAAGTAAGTTTATAGTAGATATTTTTCTTCCTGTGGCCTCTGTATATCACTTTTCTGCATGTAAAGTGAAAATTTATTTAATGGGAAACTTTGAAACTTATTAAATTCTTTCCCAGTGTGGAGCATATTTCATAGCTTTGAATGAGGACTTTTGTTCATTTAGGAATTAGGAACAATGATCTATTATTGTGACTGGTTTAAAGCTAGACTTTCTAGGATATAATTAATTGAACATTTTGAGAAATAAGAGAGATAAATTTATGTTTTGTTAGGTAAAATGACTTTGCTAACTCAATGTCAAGACTTTTAATAAAGAAGTGGGTACTAGTTTCATGAGTATGTTAAATGTTTCTTTACGAGTTGTTAGACAAAATTCAGGAATATATAAAGTACACAGAATGAACTATCTGTAGAAGCACAGATACTCATTGTCTAGTAATATGGAAATATGGTAAGTAATTTAAATACTTCAGAATACAATTTATGAAATAATAAACCTTATAAAAAGCTGACATGGAGAGGGAAATGAGCCAGATACATAAGCACACAGTTGTGAGTAGCTAAGGGCACACACATCAGCCTTACTGGGACTAGATGGTTTTGATACTGGAAACGTGTTAGGTAAAGTGGAATTTTTGTGCTTACACTGTCCCTGAACATGAAAGTTTGGTGGAACCCAAAAGGGAAAAATGTAAAAAAGGCTACCAAGGATGTTTCATTTTATTTCGCTTTCTAGCAAAAATTCTTACATCAGTGATGAGACAGGTTCAAGAGTTTCAGTATACACACTGTTAACATTAAGAGGCTTCATGGCTATTTCCTTTTGAGATGTCAGCCTCGAAAGTGTGACTTCCTTAATACTGTATTGGTATCGAAACACTATTTCCCACCATGCAATTAATTCTAATTAAACATTAGTACAAAATCTGGAACATACACATTTTTAGTGCCATCTTGAATGTTATAATTGCAGAATTAATTTAACAACCCATTTTGGAGATAATACATTCCGAAAAGAGATTGAAGAAGCTTCAGCTTTTTATATCTGCTTCATATGCATTCTTCAATAGTACTCAGGAAACAGCTGTCAGATAAATTATAAAAATACATAATAAACAAAACAAGCTCATCTTTTAAATTGATTTTAATCTAGCATCGTCTAGCAGCATAATGTCCTGTAAGATAGTAAGGTGAATAATTGGAGTGCAATTACTTAGCAATTCACATGACTTAAAAATATATAAAGCCGTCATCATTTACTAATACAGTTTAATGTCCAAAGAGGCAAATTATTGATGGGAACTATTGAAGACCAGCTGGTAATTAGTCATACTGCTTTTTCAAGTTTAATTTCAAGAAACAAAAGAGGAAAGTTGATTATTGCTAGTAATAGCAGTGATTTATGGGAAATGGCAACTGAATAATTTATTGATTGATAGTGACCGAAGGAAAAACTAACGTGAAAACGTTTAGCTGATGTTGACCATAAAACTCCTGCCATGTAAGTTGTTTCCTAATTGTTGCTTTTTTTTATTCCTTGCTGCACAAAATGGCACATAGATAGAAGAGCCATGAATCTAAACTTGTTTTTATGCTGATGAGATTCTTTTCAGTTTTAAATGCCTTCCAGAAGAGGAATTGGATTTGATTTAGTTACCTGAAGAAGTATTAAGTATTAAAAGTTGAAAAGGATTGAAGTTTGGTGCTGTGCTATGCAGTACTATGCATTGGAAGTTAGCATGATCTTTTTTTTTATATATATATGGAGGTAGTTTAAGAATGGTCCATGCTAGTATTGTTTATCAGACAGGAGGAGAGGAAGGTAACTGGTAAAGGTCGATATCATTTATTTCTCTCCAGATGTAGCATCCTTCTGTCCTCCTCGTGGTTGCCCAGATGGCCTCTTCTGTTTGACTTGCCAAAAACTATCAATATTACAGTTAGTTTTCAAGATAGGTTTTATCAAATATTCCTGTTATCTGGTATATTGGATAATGAGAATATGGAAAGGATACAGTTAAAGTTCAGTAATGTTAGTTCCCTAGTGAGCTTCAAAATTGGTTACTAAATGCTAATTTAATTATACCTGTCAATGTAAATCCTTGGATTAAAAACTGCCCATTGCTTTTTACAATTAAATTGAACAAAACTATTCCAATCTGTCCCGCAGAGTTTTCTACAAGGAAAATGGGAAACAATGAGTTAAATATATTAGTTAAGACTGGAGGGTTGACAACTTCTGCTTCTAACAGGTTTGGTCCACTATATGAGCTTTCAACAATGTTAGCAGGTTATTATGGTGCAATGCTGTGTTATCTCTGCGTTTCTGTCACATTTGAACTGATCAAATGTTTAATATCTGTCTGTTCTGAGCATAAAACTTGACCATTATCGTAAGTACAATACAGTTGACTTACCTAAGAGTTAGTTATTAGTTACCTTCTCACACTCTTGCACTATTCTAGCTTTAATGAATTCTTGCAATGCAAAAACACATGTTGGTTGTAACACTGGGTATTTGTGCCTGATATATTTATAAATGGAAATGTCTTGGGGAGACTGTGTAATTAAGTAAGTGGGCTGTTCACTCTGTGATACATTCACAAACTTGATATATATTTGCTCTGCCATCTCAGAAATGACATGCTAAATGGCTTCTCTTGGCTGTTGACTCCTTTTGAAATTTTAAGTGAAGAATTTTTAACCCTTACTGTATATAACTCTAAGTAACTTCATTAAAATTTAGGTTGAAAAATTGGATTGATGTGGGCAACCTGGTTTGACGATGGCCTTTGGGCTGTTTCATACATCTTCTGAGACCAAATGACGATTACAGTTTTTAGAAATCAGTAATCATGAAATTAATCATACTATTTATATACTTGTGAAGAATTGTATACTAAATGGGTTAATTATTCATGTGTAATCTTGAAACAGCCTTTCAAAAATGGAAAACATGCTAGGAAAGTTTAGCCCTTCCTTTCGTGAGAAAAATTTGGCTCTGTTGAGATTGTTAAGGCTCTGAAATTTTACCCTGTTTCCAGGATAAGTGGTTACCAAGCAGCGACACTCATAACCTGTGCTATGAGAAGACTCAATACGGTGGCATCAGAGACAAAGTTCTTTGCTGACTCACAGCAAGCAGCATGGAGTTTACAATACCTCCGTGTGCTTTGGGTTGACCTGAAAGGACTGTAGTGGCCATTGTGCATACAGTGAATTGATGTCACATCTTAGGGACCAAATCATTTACAGTGGAAAAGATGCCAGTCTGCCTAAGTTATGCCCTGTTGTATAGAGTCATTGCCATTATCATACCTCCCATAGTCATAAAAGACACTAGCTCTGTCTTTCATTGCTACTTACTATACAGACACCCTTGAAAACAGCTCAAAACAAAAGAGCAGTTATTGTCTTTGCCCTTAGTATGCACAGAAATGATGGAAAATCAAAGGGTTCTAGCTCCTAGTGTAACCATGGTAGCTGGGTACCACGGCACCTGGTGGCTGGTAGAGCCAGAGCGGGAGATTTGGGATGAGTTTCCTGAAGTACATATTTCTGAAAAACATGAAGAAAAAGAGCAGCAGAGATGCAAGGCAGCCAGTTTATAAGGTTAAAACAGAAGAAATATCTTTAGCTTCAGATTGAATGGATACTGTACACTGCGATATGCCAAATTTATGGGTGTTATTATATTTGATTATGAAATATACTAGAATATACAGTATCTTCCATCTATAGTCAAATACGGTATATGTGTGTAGTTTATATACTATATAATATATAGGGTTAAATACAGTGTATCATATAATATACAATATATAATTTATATTGTGTAATATATATAAAAAGTGGTCTAAGATTGTTACTTTAGCATATCTACTGTCATTTATGTACTGGATGAAGATTGTTTTCTATCTTTGCAAACCATGTAAGTTGTCTATTTTTACAAACATCTACTATATGTACTTGTAATATTCTTGTAAAAGATTACATCAGTAATAAAAAAGCTGAAATTTAAAGGCCATTATAAGGAAGAATCAGTCAAAAGTATGGTTTGAATTACACAGCTATCAATGTCTTTGTAAAAATTTCCTGTCTCCTATTTCCAAATTAGTTTTAAAAATTTTCTTGATGTTTTAATAATCTTTCAATAATTTTGATAAATTGTATCCTAATGAAATTATCAGCTTTCATTAGCATCATTTTCTAAGTGAAGCTAAAGTATTTGCCTTTGCTTAGAAAATTTCCACTGTTTTAGTCCTGTAACATCATCTGACTTTTGTCATCTTGTATAGTATCTGTGTTCAGTGAAATTTTATGACCAAATTTAATAAGTGCCCTTTGGTGGGATTTTATGGAAATTTTCATCTGATAAGATTTTACATTATAGTACTTTGTCAGTTGTTTATCATCTAAAATTTTTGAATGATGTAGTGTTTGGGTGAAATAAACATTCTATTAAGCTGAAAATTATCAACATACATAGCAACACTTATAATATAAAGACCTCCAATACAATTAAATACTTTTTTTTAAACTAGTGTTACAAACTGATTTAATCTTTCATTAGTTCCAGAGATGATAGCAACCACCTGTTGTATTTTGTCGTAAGCAGTCGTGATCCCAAAATAGTTTTGAAGTATAATATATTTGATCAAATCTGCATTTATCCAGTATTTTACCCTGTACCTTTCTACTATTCTGTGGTAGTAGGTTTATTTTTTAAAACTTCAATACAAAATTTGTAAGAAAAAAAGGCAGTTACTTGTACTGATGCAGAGTTTTCAGAACAGTGATTTTGCTAAACTGTTTTCCTACATGTGTACTTGAAGATAAGTTCATTGAAAGTATTAACATTAACAGAAATATGCAGTATATCAATTTTGAAAGCATGACTATGGTAAATCTCGTACGTGATAGTTATACTCAACTTTTCATAATGTCATGGAACTAGGACCTTTGTAATAATGTAACCCAACATCGTTATTTTATAAATGATGAAATTGTGACCCAAATAATTTGAGAGACTAACTTATATTTTCCTAAATTATTATGTAAAGACCAAGGACTAGAACTTTGGCCTTCCATTTGTCAGTTCATTGATGTTTCATAATTGTATAACTCTGGATCTCATATGGAGATTAGTTTTATGATGTACCATCATTTTATAGGTCACTAAGGAAGAAATGAATATTTTCCAGTGAAACTCTTGACAGTTCCATTGATGATGGTCCCCCCTGCAGCTTGACTGCGTCATGTCTGTGCCCCAGCTTTACAAAGCTTTTCTTCACTGTAGCTTTGTAGCATCAGCTGAAGTCAGGGATGGTGATGACTCCTGCTTTGCTCTTGTCACCTGGGGTTGCTTTTGATATCCTGGGCCTCCTCAGGGTCCACATGAAATTTAGAATTGTCTTCTTTACTCTGTGACAAATGCTATTGGGATTCTGCTTGGGATTGTGTTAAATCTGTATATCAGTTTTGGAAATATGGTCATTTTGATAGTACTGGCTCTACCTACGCAGGGATGAGGGAATCTTCGCATTTCCTGGTGTCCTTTCCAATCTTCTTTCTCAGACTATTGCAGTTTTCGTTAGAGCTGTCTTTCACTTCCTTGCTTAGGTTAGTTCCTAACCAAGTTAGGTTATTTAGTTTAGTTTTAGTTTAGGTTAATATAGTTTATGATTAGGTTAGTTTATTTTTCTTGGTGCTATTTTGAATAGTATTTCTTTCCTAATTCCTTTCTCAGTGAGTTCATTGTTGTGGTGCAGAAATACTGTTTATGTTTGTATGTTGATTTTGTATCCTGCTACACTATGGCATGTGATTATGGTGTAGACCAAAGGATATGAGAGAAACCCAGGCACATTCATCTGTTTGATCTTTGACAAATGGGCCAAAAACCTACACCAAAGGAGAGAGAGCTTTCTCAATAAATGCTGCTAGGAAAGCTGGCAATTCACATGCAGGCGATTGAACCTGGACCCAGAACTCTCACTATGCACTAAACTAAAATCAAAATGGATCAGTGAACTAAATGTTAGGAACACTTAATCTGCTGCAAGGTAAAACACACAATTTTTGAACACATAGATGTAGGCAAGGACTTTCTCAGCAGAACCCAGTTGCATAAGAAATCGCATCAAGAATCAACAAAGGGGATACCAAATTAAAATGCTTCTTCACAGCAAGGAGAACAGTGAAGAGACAGTCTATAGAATGGGAAATTTTTCCATCAACTATTCCTCAGAGCACAACCATATAGAATTCATAAAGAGTTCAAAATTTTAGACCTTCCCCCAAATAGACCTAATCAAAAAAGGTGGACCATGGAAATGAATAGCTTCTTCTTAAAAGAAGTACAAATGGCCAATACATGCAAAATGTTCAATGTCTTCAGCTATTTGAGAAATGTGAATTAAAACAACACTGAGTCTCCATCTTACTTCAGAAATACTGGCCACCATCAGGAAATCAAGTAATAACAAATGCTGGTGAGGCAGCAGGAGAAAGGGCACACTGCTATTGTTGTTGGTGGGAATGTTGCTTGGTTTGTTGCTTAAATATTGTATGGTTTCTTTTATAAGAGAAATCTAAAATAATAGCAAATATAAAACAGATAATAGGAAATAGGTAGACAGATTTTTTTGTGAAGTGGACCAAGAGATGGAGGAAAGGGAGAAAGAACAGAGGGAAAGAAAAAGGGACTAATATGCTTGGTGTACTGGTACCAACTGTGTAAAGACAGTCCACTTGGACAATCTGTGAGACGGCATCTACTTAAGAGGACTCTTGATTTCAGAGATGTTAACATGTGAATAGCGACAACAATAATCAATTCTGAGTCTCATAATAGTTGAAAGAGGCCATCTCCTTAAGATTGGCCAGAAGCGTGCTGCAGAATATTTATTTCTTGAGTGGTGATTTTACAGAATACCTTGATTATTTACCTAGAGAGTCTCTTTATCTCTGGCTAGCTTTTCCAAACAGAGAAATACATCTGGGACTCTTGATTATGTACACAGTCCCACTTTATTTTGTTTTATTTCATTTTTTGGTACAAGGGATTGAACTTACAACCTCACGCTTGCCAGGTAAGCAGGCAGGCCAGCCCCCCACTGTATTTTTAGACTTCATCAAATCACATAGGATGGTTGGTAATGTCTATCTAATATGCGTTTTCAGAGTTTTAACTTGGTGTTTGGTGGGGTGTTCTTACTCTATAGCAGTTATTTATGTGTAATGAATGTCATAAATGACCATGGATTTTTAAAATTGAAAGTGGTTTATTCATCATTATTTTTCCAAATTGAAATACTTTTCAAATAAACATGATTTCAATAAACTATTCAAAGCAGATCCCAGTTAAATACTTAGTTTATATGAATCATGTTGAATATTCACTGATAAAGAATTTGATTATCTTTCTGTTTTTTTTTTTTCTGGAGAAAAAATTACCTTGGTTGGAATGTGCTGCGTCTATATAAGGGGCATGAATTTAATTTCAAATAAGTCTTCGAACTGCTTGTAGCTCTCTAAGTCATAATTACTATTTTGACAGTTACATCTCATAGACATTTATTTTAATTGCATATGTTAGCAATTCATTTTGGTATGACAGCTTCTGCCATTGTTGTGTTGCTGAATTATGCTTACAAAACCCATGTCAGAAATTCAACATGTGGAGAACAGTAATTAACCTGAATCAACAATTAGCTTTTGTGAATACAGATGTCCTATGAATGTACTCTAGCTGGTTTTTTTCTAATTAAGTAAAACCTTGCTATCCTGTCTCCTCACTCCTATTTGTAAGAAACCTATCACGAACTGTTGTTGATTCTCTTCCCCAGTATGTTTGGGTCTGTTCTTTTGCTGTCTGCAGTGCTGTGAACCTTTGCAGTGTTAACCTCACCTCTCATCTCAGTTTTGCTTTTGGCCTGCTGTCTCCTCGGGCTCTTTTTTGCCTATTGTCCTACATCTTTCACTCTGCAAACGGATGAATGTTTCTAGATGCCAGTCAGGCCTCACTGCACCTACTCACTTGGAATGATTCCGGGACTACTCCACAGGAAAAGACTCAAAATGTTCCGAGAGTCTGCAAGAGTTCGCAGAATCAGGCCTCCCAGCCTCTGGGTCTATACCCACTGAGCCACACTGGCCTGCATCTGGTTCCTTGGAGTAGGCTCCAGGCTTCCTCCTTCTTTGTGTGTGGAGCTGCTTTTCCTGCATGGAATATTCTTGATTCCCTACCTACTTTCTCTTGGCCAGCTGCCTCTTTCAGTGTGCACATCAGTGGTCACTTTAAGCAACGTCTTCTCTGACCATCTCGACCTAACCTAGGGCCTCTGTCTGTGTCCCAGTGGAAATCCGAATTCCTGCGTTATCGCCCCTCTCAAGGAGAAACACATCAGTGAGTGCTTGTTAAAAGAGTGCGTGTTTGAGACTTCAGTGAGCTTCACCAGGTGAGGGATTCTTTCCCTCCTCTGTTCACTGCAGGATCTCCAGCTGTTTGCACAGCAACTGGCACAGAAAGTTTGTGATGGTTACTCGTTAGGGAAACGAATAATCGGTAGAGTAGAATGGCTTATTACATCTGTGCTAAAGCCAAGTTGACTTTTTTAAAGAAAAAAATTTCTGTGGAAAATAACATGACTATAACAGTGATTTTTAAAAAAAATAGATTTTGAAGATTTCGGTAAGACATGCTTGGAAGTGCTCTATTTAACAGTGAATCTTATCATTTGTGAGTCATACACCTTATATATTTGGTCAGGCACTGCCACTTCCTAAATATACGAAGTTGAGCATTAATTATCTTTCTGAATCTGCTTCCTGCTCTGCCTCCTCTGGCTTGTTGTGAAGAGAAAGCAGGTGTGGGTGGAATGTGAACTTTAAAGCAAAGTGGTGAGGTTTAACTATTTCGGTGTAGGAAGCACTTTCCTTTAGCCAGTGATTTGGTTTTAAATATATCCTTGAGAATTTCTAAAATCTAAGAGTTCTACATTTCAGATTTTCCACTAATTAAAATTTTTAATAGTCTACATTCACATGTATTTTTGGATGCCGCACATGTTGGCTTCATTGACACTGATATCGAAGACAATACGTACAACACAGAATTGAATTTTGAAACTTCAGCCTAACTGAAGAGCTGATAATGAATGTGGAATAACGTGTAGGTTGAGGTTTTTCCCTGCTGTCATATAAAGCCCTTAATTATACTTTTTAACTTTTTCTTACAGAAAGAGTAGTCTTGTCAGTAGACTGCAGAAGACATAATTAAACTAAGAATTCTGGCCATGTTGTGTTCTTATTCAGAACAAATGTTGTCCAGTTTGTATTTAGGCTGCTGTAGTCTCACTTTGCAGACATACGTATCACCATATGCATGTTTCTGTAATGTCTACCTTTATACAAGAGATGTGCCTACACTTTTTACATTTTTAAAAATTTTACTAGTACATGTTTTTAGTACACAACTATTTCCTTTGTCGTGGGTTTCGTCACACGTGCATACTGTATTTCCTCTGCTAAAGCCTTAGAAAATGTAAAACCTTTTCCTGATTCTGTCCATTGTTGGAATATACAAATTTGCAGAAGTCTTTGAAGTGCAGTGGTCAAGTTCCTATCTGACTAATACTTATTTGTCTTTAAGGATTTAAATCAGTAGTCTACAGCAATAAGTGGTAACTTTATATCGTATTGGAATAAGACAGAGATACAGCCACCTTCTACCTTGTGAAGGACCTGTTTTCCCAGTTGGGTATAAAAAAGTAACTTGGCAGACATTTTTCACTGAATTAATGCCTGTAATCCACATTACACAGTAGCAAAGTAAATACTTACATAAGAATAACTGTGTCTTTCACTTTCTGAATGTTCTGGAATCATTGGAGCCAGTGTATCATTTCACTAAAATTTAGAGATGAACATTTCTTGCTCAGTGGACAAACTCATATTTTAACTGGATTACTAACAAAGTGTATCAGTGGTTTTTATTTCTGAAATGACTCATCTTTTTTTAGTATGGAAGACATTCTTGAAAGAAATATGGGAATAATCACTGGAATTGACATTTAACATGTAATATTATCATGCACCAGAATTATAGCACTATAATTTATGTTTTATAATGTATAATAATTTCTATTCTTAAGTATTTTAATGTGTATATATAATAGAACTTATGACACAATTTAGTAAATCATCACATTTAATCTGAAATCCATTTTAATGTGTTACCAGCAGATTTCCAGCCTGCTTTTTACCTTTAAAATACATATGTTTTATTTTAAATAGGGTTAAGTTTTGTCTTATTGAGTTCAAATTTTAGTCATTGAGTTCAAATTGTCTCTTTTAATTGATATTGTATTGAATTGGGTATATCCTCTCTTGCAAATATCCATTAAAAGTCCATTAACTGTTGTACTTTAGCAGAAGGCTAATTTTAATAGAAGCGATGTTCCTGTGTGTTTGTATTACAAAATGAAACAAGTAGGTTTTGTTGACAGCCTCCTCAAGGCCTCTGAAGCTTTTGATCCAGTATCCTGGTGCTAGTGTACCCCTAAATATGTGTGCCCTCTCCCAGTCTCCTGGCTAGATTGATGGCAATGCTGTCATGGAAAGATGGGGCTAAGGAAGCGACGTGTCCTCAGGTTGAGATCCTTCCACAGTCGGCTCCTATAACATGCTCACCTGCAAGGGGTGGTTGGGAATAAGACACAATGTAGGATTGATTAAAACCAATGAAACATGATGACACATAAAAGCTAATAGTGCCTACAACCAAGCATTTAATTCAGAAATGGTCAGAGAATACAAGAAGTTCCGCAGATGTTCATTACAGAAACTTAAAGCGTGCCACACATGCTGGTCTCCCCGTGAAGAGCTCTCCTGAGAGTGTCACTGTGCTAATGGCTCACCTCTATACCACCCAGCCATTCTCCTGCTCTGCTGTGATATTAGTGTTAGTTACGAACTGCTGTGCAGTATTTAAAAATAACCAGAGCCTTACTACCACGAAGAATAATGCTCTCCACAGTACAAGGAGGGTTTTGTAGACAACTCCTCTTTGATGTTTTCTTTGAGAGTCTAGAATGAATGACCCAGGAAAGATGTTAATTAAAAATTTCATTAGGTGTAAGGATAGTTGTAAGTGGTTCTGCTGCTGTTTTTATTTGTAGCCTAAGATTTGCTTTGCCGCTTGATTCTAATATTTTTATTGCTGCATTGGAAATGCTTAAAGTGGGCTGTTCTTTTACAAGAAAAGTTATTGAAACAAAAGTGATAGTTTTATTTCTGTTCTGTAATAGAAATATTTATGAGTATAATCTTCAGTAAATACAGTTATTATCCTAATTATTCCCATCTCTAAATTTTATAAGACATAATGTATTAGTGCATGTGTAATATTTACTCTTGACTGTGACAGTGTTTTTACATATATTTACTTAGTTTCATACCTGTGAGTTATCTGTATCAGACTGCTTTGGCTGCCATAATGAAATGTCTCCAAATGAACTGCTTAACCAATTCAAATCTGTCCTCTCAAGGTGTGACAGGGCAAAATCCAAGATCAGGGCACAGCATGGATGATGTCTGACAAAGCCCCCGGGGGTTCACAGAGGAATACTCTCTCTCCATGTCCTCAGAAACCCCCCTTTGTGCAAGCAAGTGTGAACATTCTGCCCTCTTCCTATATGTCCTATAAGGTCAGGCCTGACCTTGAGGACTTCATTTATCTTGCTTCTGTAGAGGCATTGTCTCTAAAATAGTCACAGTAGAGGTGGCTTTAATACATGAATTGCAGGCCACAAGCATTCAGCCTATGACACCTGCCAAATTTTACTCAAACCCAGTTTACATAAGAAGCGACTGAGGGCTTGGTGATTTGGCTTCTGTTACACACTGGCCAGTGTTTGGGTTAGGGCTCAAACCCGGCTGTCTCCTGGAAGCCCTGGCACCCTTGTCTGCTACTCTGGTGTGAGCACTAGAGTAGAGATACATTGTGATGTGGACGGGACATGAGAAAGAGGTCTTAGAAAATTCCTATTTCTGATTTAAATCCTTAGCTGGAGAGCTTATGAAATTGCTCTGATCTAGAAATTGCTCTGATCGATTGATTATGCTTTCTGAGTTCTCTGTGTCCTGTCTCTGTTGATCAGTTTTAATTCAGCCACCCTCTGAAGCATTTGAGTGATAGAAGCTTCCCAAGCCCACTTCTCCCTAACTGGCTCAGCATCTCTGTGGAGATGGAAGGCAGTGCCTACATCTTGAGTGCTGTCCAGATGATTCATGTGTCTTCTGTACTATGGGAATCACTGTTTCTCAAAGCAGCATTCAGTTGCGGGTAGGAGACATATCTGAGTGTGACTCATGTTTGGGTGAGGCGGGGATTCTGCTGGAGACATTGGCTCAATGCAAACGCCAAGCCCACTGAAGAGTTTGCCCAGGCAAATATTTCTGCTTTTAGGTGCCATGTTTAGATTGCCAGTGTATCCCTCATTTCTCTTTTCCTGATGATCCCAGACCTTTTTCCAGTTTGATATGTGTGCCCCATCTGCAGGCTGCCATCTTGACTTGCCTGTTATCTGTGTGCCCTCAGGACGGGCCCACCACCCCCAGCGGCATGGAACCCCTGCTTTCCCCTCTTCCCAGGTGCACAGGTTGCAGCTCCCTCACACGGCACAGGTTCCCTTGCGCCCCTCTTTCTGGCTTTGCTACCCTCATGACCTGGAGAGTGGGAAGTGTGAATGACTTCTGGGAGGGCTTGTGGCAGGTGGCCTGACCCAACATTGATGGCATGTTGTGGTGGGGCCCTTCCGCTGCGTGAAGGACTCTTCTAAGAGTATGCTCCAGACCACGCTCCACAGTGAGGGTTGGTTTTGGAGGACTTCAGATCCCTCTCTACCTTGGAGGTGAAGAGTATAGATGTAGCACAGGAAAAATTTTGGAACTAAAAAAAATAATCTGCCCCCACTTAATGTCCCAATTTATTGGATCAAGATATTTTCTGCATAATTGTATCGCTACTCTGATAATTTAATGTTTCATTTGCATACTTGAGAACAAGATTGTGCTAATTGTGCACACCTGGTCATTGGTTTAGGCTTAATTTCCCAAAGGTCTTCTTTACAATCCAAAGAGCTCACTTCAGGTGAGGGTATATGTGATCTGTAGGCACCTGTGCCAAACTCGGGCCTAGAATTAAAAACACAAGGACAGGGCAAGGAGGACTTACCCTTGGGCATGTACAATTGTGGTGAGGAGGCAGTCTCAGAGGATTAGAATTGGCATTGGAGCTGTAACTGTGGTAACTGTGGATGCTTCAAGGTAACCCTGATATAGTTGGGAGGGAACCTGTGCGGTGTGGAAAATATTGGCAAACAGGATGCAGCAAATCATCAAGAAGATTATACACTATGACCAAGTGGGATTCATCCCAGGCATGCAGGGATGGTTCAACATACGTAAATCAATAAATGTAATCCACCATATCAATAGAGCCAAAAGCAAGAATCACATGATCATTTCTATAGATGCAGAAAAAGCTTTTGATAAGATCCAACACCCATTCATGATAAGAACCTTACAGAGAATTAGAATAGATGGTCTTTACCTCAATATGATAAAGGCCATCTATGACAAACTAACAGCCAGTGTCATATTAAATGGCCAAAAACTGAAAGCCTTTACCTTAAAATCAGGCACAAGACAAGGATGTCCATTATCACTGCTCCTATTCAATATAGTACTGGAAATACTAGCCAGAGCAATTAGACAAGAGAGGGAAATAAAAGGAATAAAGATAGGAAAATAAGAAGTTAAATTATCATTATGTGCAGATGACATGATACTCTACACAGAAGACCCACAAACCTTTGTTGAAAGTCTCCTAGATATAATAAATAAATTCAGCAAAGTAGCTGGATACAAAGTCAATACTCAAAAATCAATAGCATTCTTATACACTAATAACAAAATCACTGAGAGGGAAATAAGAGAAGCCACACCCTTCACACTAGCATCCAAAAAAAATGAAATACTTAGGAATTAATCTGATGAAAAATGTAAAAGAGTTGTACAGGGAAAATTATAATACCCTGAAAAAATAAATCGAAGAGAACCTCAGAAAATGGAAAGACATCCCTTGTTCATGGATAGGAAGAATAAATATTGTGAAAATGGCCATTCTCCCAAAATTGTTATACAGATTCAATGCAATCCCAAAGAAAATACCACTAACATACCTCATAGATCTAGAGAAATCACTCCTAAAATTCATCTGGAACCAGAAGAGACCTAGAATAGCAAAGGCAATTCTAAATGGCAAAGCCACGGCAGGAGGCATCACAATCCCTGACTTGAAGTTATACTACAAAGCTACTATAATAAAATCAACATGGTATTGGAATAAAAACAGACATGAAGATCAATGGAATAGATTAGAAGATACAACTACAAACACACTCAACCACCTTATCTTTGATAAAGGGGCCAAACATGTTCACTGGAAGAATGACAATCTCTTTAATAAATGGTGCTGGAAAAATTGGCTTCCATATGCCAAAAACTAAAATTAGATCCATGCTTATCACCATGTACTAAACTAAAAGATCTAAATATTAAAACAAAGATCTAAATATTAAAATATAAACACTAAATCTGTTGCAAGGCAAAGTAGGTAAAAATCTTGAAGACATAGGGGTAGGTAGAGAATTCATGAACAAGAACCAAACTACATGAGAAATACTTCCCAGAATCAATAACTGGGATCATTTCTTATTAAAGAGTTTCTGCATGTCCAAAGAAATCTCCGGCAGAGTGAAAAGAAAACCTACAAACTGGGAAAAAAATCTTAGTGAACCGTCCCTCAGACAAAGGACTTCTGTCTAGAACTTATAAAGAATTAAAAAAAAAAATCAGACCCCCAAAATTCAAAGACCCAATCCAAAAATGGGCATCTGAGATGAACACACAGTTCTCAGATAAAGCAATACGAATGGCAAATAAATACATGAAAAAATGTTCATCATCATTGGTCATTAGAGAAATGCAAATTAAAACCACACTGAGATACCATCTCACTCCAGAAAGAATGGCCATGATCAACAAAACTACCAACAAAAAATGCTGGGGAGGCTGTGAGGAAAAAGGAACTCTTCTGCACTGTTGGTGGGAGTGTAGACTGGTGCAACCACGTGGAGGTCAATCTGGAGATTCCTCAAAAAGCTGGTGTTGGAGGTCCCATTTGACCCAGCTATTCTACTCTTAGGCATATTCCCAGAAGATCTGAAAACATCTTACCACAGTGATATATATGCACCCATGTTTATAGCGGCACAATTTGTAATAGCCAGATCTTGGAAACAACCTAAGTGCCCATCAACTGAGGAATGGATAAAAAAATTGTGATACTTTTATACAATGGAGTACTACTCAGCTATAAAGAATGATCACATTGAGATATTAATAAATGGATGCATCTTGAATCTATATTCATAAGTGAAATAAATCAAACTCACATGTATAAATACCATATAGTCTCCCTAGTGTAAGAAATGGTAAGAGTACAGAAGGTTTTATGGAAATCATGGTTCACCATTATACTGCTTTGATGTCTTATGTCTTCATTCATTGGTTCGAATAGTTTTATTCTGTTTTGTTTGATCTTAATATATGTGATCATATGAATAGTTACTTTGAAGACAAGACAGTATGGTAGCCAGTGTTTTTTTTTAATATCATCTTGCTCTGAAGTCCTACCATGCTTTTGTTTTTCTATTACCATTGGTTCTATCATGTTGTGTCTTATTGTATTTTAATATGTATGATAGTAAAAACAAAACTTTTTATGGAAAATGAGATAATATTGCAGCCATTGTTTGTCTTTGGTTATTTGGTCCAGAATGTCTTGGAATACTTCCATCCTCTTGAGTTGTTTATTCTACTTTGTTATGTATGACATTATTGTGTGTAAAGCTAAGCTCAACTATTTCAAAGAAAGAGACATTATGATAGCTACTGTTAATATCCAATTGTCTTGTTATGAAGTGCTGTGTTGCTTACATTGTTCTGATCTGCTTAGATCTGTCCTCTTTTGTTTTATTCTCTTTAAAATAAAAAAAAATTTAAAAAAAAGAATAGATGAGGTGAGAAAAGGGAAGAAGAGTATGGCAGAAGTTGACTTGGGGGAAGAGTTTGTGTTCTTTACAACATTTTTAGATACCAGCTCTATCAAGAGTAATGACAGTTGAGATGTAGGTACAGTATAAAAGTGTGTGTGTTGCGTGTGTGTCTATCTGTCTACCTCCCTATCTGTCTGAAAAGATCTTTAAATTACTAAAACTCATTTTTCTGGAACTCACCCTGGAGATCTGATGTTGATGTCCTAAGTCAGTCTTTTCTCAATCTCCTTGAATTTGTGGAGTCATTGCACAAGAGAAAGCCAGGCATCCTGCTGTGTGCAAAGACGTGAGCACTGCAGTAAATTAGAACACGTGGAACTTTTATTTTTACTTTTCCTTTCAAGTCTGTCTTTATTATTAGTGCTCTTAGAACCTCAGTCTCTGAAGACAGCTGCTGCAGCTTCCTGTCAAGTGTTTTAAGCGAAGAAAAGTCTTTAATAAATGAAATGAAAGCAAGTGCAGAGAACTTGGATTTTATCAGTTTTTCACTCTCCCATTAGTCTAAATATAACATAATAGAAAAATCCACACATGCCTCAGGTAATATCTCTAATGGTCACATCCTTTATAGGAAAAGGGACTTAGATGGAAAAGTATGTATCCTAAGAATTCTTCCTCCCATTTTAGTTTGAAATCATCAACTATCTACAGAATGAGTACTTTTAGGGAAAGAAACACCTGGTACATAAATTCACATTCTAGTTAAAACTTCACGGAAATTGAGCAATTAAAATCACTAAATATTTACAACTCTGTCACCGCCATGGATTGCTACATTCGAAGGCTGAATTCTAACTTAAATTTTCAGCTTGGTACATTCACACCGTGAGACTGTGTTGTTGGATCCATTTTTCTTCCCATTTGTGTTCTTTTCTCTTCCTTTACAGAGCCCTGTACTGTCCCAGACTTCATCAAAGCCCGGCCTGGGGGGCCGGGAAGAGGTGGTGGTGGAGCTCACACGTATTAATGCCTGATAAGGCTGAGCACTTTCCAGAAGTTCATTGACCTTTATTGATGTGAATCCAAGTAAAACAAATGATCTCAGTAAAATTTCTCCAGGAAGGTTTAGGAAGAGTCAGGCTGAAGTACTTTGCTAGAGTCAGCCAACCAGCTCAAAAGAGCTGTTAAAATTTTAGGGATGTTAGTAAGCTGGTTGCTAATCATAGACCTTATTAAATATAAAAGTAATACTCATAGTTAAGTAATCCATGTTGAAAATGAAATTATACTAAGGTTTTATGTGTCCTAATCATATTGCTATACTTTAATACTATCCTCTGTGGGTACTTTTGTCTGATCTATCAATGCAGTGTCTATTGGCATATCATGTCCCCACCCCACTCAAGTGACATATTGTCAGCTTGAAACTGGCCATCGTGTACATATTTCCACTAATGAGAATGAGCAGAAGCCACAGATAATAGCTTTATTTATTGCTTTACTCATTGACTTAAGAAAATATTTAAGAAATGGCTGAAGAAAACCTAAATGTGCTCTAGGTTAATACATTTTGTAATAGCACACAAATCCAAGAGATACTTTCTCAGTATTCAAAAACTATTCCTCAGTTCATCAAAAAGGCCATGCCATTCTGATGCGCATTTTCTTCATTTTACTTTTCTGATATTTCTTAAAGTGAGAGAAAACACTAGTTCACAGCGGACATTCTTTTCCCATCTGCCGTTACCGTAGGCTGACTGCTGTAATGGCCATTTAGTGTGTCAAGCAGCATGCACCTCAGGACTCTAGTATTTAGTCAAACATTACTCTGAACATTTCTGTTAAGATATTTGAAAGATGGGATTAACACTTACATCACTAAACTGAGTAAAACAGACTTTTAGTCTGTGAGTAGGCGAATGGACCTCAGTCAATTGAAGTTCTTATTTGCCTTCTTTCTCTTATACACATGTACACACACACACACACACACACCTGTGCACACACAGAATGACTTGTGTGCACATACTATCAGCTCTGTTTCTCTGGGGAATCCCAAGCAATGTAACTACTAACCCAAGATTTTGGTAAAAACCAACAAAACCATTGTGTGTGAACCAACTCCTTGTGTAGAATTTGCAGTAAATATGGTTGTCTATTTTATAACTACTTGTGAGTTGTGTACTTCATGTCCTGTGCATCAGTAGCATTTAACATAACCTTATGTATGTATATATATGCACATATTTTTCTTCCTCAGAGCGTAATACGATAACCTTGTGCGTGCATTATTTTTGGATTGTCTGTGTGTGAAACTGTAAATGTTCCAATTTGCTTAATTTTCACATTTTCCAAAGGATTCATCAAACATATTTAATATAGAGAAAGAAAACAAAGCAGCCTTATCTGTTATCAACATTAATTGAAAGGCAGATAATGAATTTTTATTTTTCAAACACTAATATTAAATGTGGTGTATCTTTCAACACAGAACTCCTGAAGTAATTAACTGTGGTTCAACAAAACAACACTTCCATAAACAGTGCAACTGGGGTATTTCCACTGCGAAGGCAAGGTTCATGTGTGAATAACTGCATGTGTTCAGTTTTCCAAGCCTCTGAAAACACTGGGACATTGAAGCCTAACACGCTAGTTTATCTCCTGAAGAAAGATACAGTTTGAGTGGATTCCAAAGTTGTTTGAAGTATGTGTTTTCCTAATACCCCAGCATTTCAAGTTCAAGATTTAATAATCTCTTACCTGCCGGATCATCAAAGGCCCTTTCAGAGCAGGACACGGTTGTGCATTCATTCTGGTGGCAGCCAAGAATGATGTGGTCTTACGCCACTGACTTTGATAAAGAACCAGGCAAGCCCAGCCTCTAGCAAAAGAAAAAGAAAGACGGATCCTGCCTGGATTGAATATGTTTTTGCTCTTGCAAAAGCCAGGAGAGTATTAACTTTAATTTATTCAGTTGCATGGTTTTTCAACTTGCAACACTCTGGGATATGGAGAATAAAATCAAAAGTGTAGATATGCAAAGTAGCAGCAAGCTCTTTGTAGAGCAGCACTCCTCCCTGAATGTCCAGTCATTGATTTTCTTCCTGTGACGTGACTTGGCAATGAATGTGAAGGACAGACAGAATCAATAAGAAGTGAAATTTGCATCAGGTCTGTTCTGTGTGATACAGATTTTATACCTTTGTGGAGTGTATAGGTTCATCTTTGCCCAGCTGTTTAAGGAGATGTACACTGAGTCAGTGGCACTAGCAGTGGGGGAAGGGGAGGATAAGAACTTTGTCTTTAGCACGACAGACAAATGAATAGAGTCCTGGTTTCTAATTGGTACTGCATAGCATTGGTGGTTTTACCCTGGGCTGAGGTTTGGAGCACTCTCTTAGCTGTGCCTGCATCTTAACCCCATACCTAGCTTCAGTGTCACTGAAGCACCTTGAACAAGGTATTTCCATGGCTATTATGTCACTTTCAGATTCGCCTAACCTAGGAGACAGGATAGGCAGCTGGCAGCCGCCATTCCCTGTTTTGCAGGTGTGACACCTGGCATAGAGTGACAGAGTGGCAGACCTAAAACCAGGGTTTTCTTAAACTTAAGTTTGACCCACAACCACTCTGTCCACATCGTTTTCTCAACTGTCCCAATCAAGAATAAGCAGGAGGATTTTCCCTTTAGTCTCCATGTAATAATCTCCTTGTAAGCTTCACTTACATTTCAGCTTTGTGTCTTCAGTTGTGACACTTTGCGATACAATCCACAACTTTAGTTTCATGTACCCACTTTATCTGTCAAGATGAGCACAATAAACCAAGGCAGGTATTTAGCCCAGCAGTAGCATGATGCAAACCATCATCAGTAGCAGTTGTAAGAATGTGCTGGTCCAGCAGAACTACCGGAAAGCAATACATGGACATCTCCATCCACACAAGTATCTGCACGTGTGTATGTGAGTAAACGACGCTGAAGAGCACAAGGATTCTTTTTCACTTCTGATGCCCAGGAGTTGAAATGCAATCGAGGAGCCTTGTGTTTAGATAAAGGAGTGGCTGAAGATTCTGTGGTAGTAGAATTTACAGAGGAGGCTGGAACTAAGAATCGAATTCCAAGGCAAAGAGAAGCACAGAAAAATTACTGGCTCAAGAGGAGAAGCGAGAGAGCACAGGAAGGCATCTGAGCGAGGACAGAGAAGCTCAGCATGACCAGGGCTTTTGCAAGTCAGCCGGGCTGGGTGTGCAGGAGGTGAGCAATGCTCTGCCACATGGGGAAGGTGTGAGAGCCACGCTGCTCTGTAGACAGCCCGTTTGCACTGGTGCACAGCAGTGATTGATAGCTTCTTCACACATTAGAATAAAACTCTGCCCTCTTAAAATTTACACCTAATTCTGTGATTCTGGAATGTTTTTCAGGCTCTGGAGATGACCAGCAAATGATCTGTGTATTAATCCAATCTCCCCTTTGTCATGAAGTCTGTTTATTATCTGTAATGTGCTAGGCATTCTGCCATGTGTGACATGTCTACCACCTTTTCCGTGGGACAGTCTTTCCAGTACTGGAAGTCCGGTGGCCTCCAACTTGTTTGTTTCATGCTTCTTCCTCAGGTGGCATTATTCCATGACTTTCTCTGTGTCTGGGGTTATTTTGCTCATATGCAGTTGTCAGACAAGAAGGAGCAAGTGACCATTGGATGCATTTTATGAAAGGGGAATTATTATCTCATTGCGTGTGGCTTGCCTTACTATAGGAGCTCCCTACAGGAGTGTGCACATGTCTGAGAAATTCAAATTCAGGCATTATAATTTTGTTGCCTTTATTCTTTGATTTTTCTTTTAAAACTTGCCTACCAATAGAGGCCACTTCTGTCTGCTCTCTGTAGTCGTGAGTGCTATATCCAGACTCAGCTGTTTGAAGACTTGAAGTACTGGAAAAGTTTTGTCTGACTGGACATGTGTGGACTTTTTTCTCATCATTTCTCCATACATAATTCAATATAACAACTCTTTAGATAGAATTTGCATTGTATCAATTATTGCAAGTAATCTAGAGTGACAGCATGAGAGAGGATGTGAACATCACACCTTTCATGGAAGGGCCTTTGCAGGTTTTGTAACCTGCAGGTGTGGGGTCCTGGTACAAGTCCTCCTTGGAGGTCTGGGAACAGCTGTAGCTGATGAGATTTTCAATGCTTTTGTTTCAAGGTGTGTGACCGTTACTCTGTGCCCATTAACTCATCTGGGGGATTCCAGCCTCTCAGTCTTCATTAATCATCTGTCTAAATGTTTCTTCTTTTTAATGAAGATGAATTTATGTAGCAACTTAATTCCCTTTTATTTTCAAGAGAGTGCTTATTCACTAATCTAAATACTCTTTCTCGATAGACAGTTTAGTTCAACAGTGAAAGTTTCTAAATTCCTTGTCCTTGGAGCAGTATTTTATGTGAAGGATGCTGTGTATATTCTGTGAGGGAAATATCTTTGGAAATGAGAATGGAAGAGCTATAGAGAGACTGTGAAAATCCTCACATGGATTTAGTCTTCTTTGTGAATTGTGAATTGTTGGGGAATCAACTGTTTTACATACAACAGTTCTGTTGGGTTTTTTACCTATTGATTTTTGTAGAACTCTGTCCAGACCTAAAAGTCACATAGCTATTAAATTTTATGGTGATATTAAAGCTCCTCATAATTTTTTAGCCCTCCATTGTTGATTGCCTAGTTCTAGCATTTCTCTATATGCAACTTTTTTTTCAGTTTGGAGGCAGAAAAGAGGAACCCAGATTTTAAAATAATATGCCACAATCGTAATTGGTAGTGTCTATCAGGGATTAGGGGGTTCTCTTTTCTTAACATATGTAGGATTTGGTAGTACGCAGGACTCCAGCATTTACATCATTTGCTGTACAACATTTTTCAAATATTCCTTTCTTGGGAATTTGTATTGGATAGAAGAGGTACTTGAGAGGTAATTAGAAAACTAAAATCATATTGAATTACCTTCTTCTTACTTTTTTGAAAAGTAAAGCATAATTTACCTTTTAGTTTTTAATGCTGGAGAATTTACTTTTGCTACAGTTAAAACTCAGTTCATTATGTATTTAAGATGGGATATATATAATATATATATATATATATATATATATATTATATATATGATTATTTTATTACTGTAATTGGTTTATTCACAGAATGCTCTTAATTTCTTTCTGCAGTTAGCATCTATCACCAGCAGCTTCATGGCTAAGTTCTGGGTTATGGGGCTGGGAGACTTGAGGGTCTTCAATGCTGTGTGGTGACACTAAGGTTGGCTTCTGTCTTTCTTGCCTGTAAGTGAGGTTTAAAGAGTAACTAACTAACCTGCAGAGTGACTCAAAAGGGGCTAACCAAAACATCCACGTAAATGACAGTACTGTGTTATACAAGATATTATTACTACTTGGAGAAGACAACTTAATGATTTCATCCATATAATTTTGGTATTATTAAACCAAAAATTTTTAAAAAGTAAACCATTCTTATAAGGACTGTAGATGTTTTGGGTTGTGTTACAGTAGACATGGGTAACTTTCTGCTTTCAGTTTTTGAAGGGCTCAGAGGTTGTGCCTACCATATTCCTCTCTAAAGAAAGATTTGTCTTATTAAGCACACGCCTCTGAAAGTTAATACCCACTCACAACTGGAAGATGCATCTGGTAAAACTGAGGAAAGGATTTGGCAAAGCAGGTAACATGCCGATTGTCTTCTAAAATACAAGCCACGCTTTAATGGTTTAAATAAATGCCTAATGTCGGTCATGGTTTTGAGTACAGTGTTTAAAATTTTCTTGTCAAAGACATTTCCTTTCATTTAGCCCTGGATTGGAGCAATGTGGTTGGTCAGTATTTAGGCCATCAGGTGGTCCTGTCACCTGTCTCCACAGCATGAGAGGAGGCACCCAAGTCCCAGGGTCCCTTGCAGATCCAACGGGGCATTGACCGGCTAATTGCTGCCATGGTGCAGTTGTGGAAGCAACTGCTTTCTGTGCTAATCTTGAATATTTGTGTGTAGGATTTCAGAAAGAGTGCTGAACTCACTGCACGAATTAGAGTTACTTTGGTTTTGGGGTGTTTGATTTTGGTTTCTTTCTTTGTTTTTATTGGGCCAGGTTTGCAGTACGTAGTGATGGCCGTCAGCCTGTGGAGCTGCTGCCCGAAGCTGGCACATCTTCTTTCTTCTACGCCCCTTCCCTCCCTCCTCCCCTCCATCTCTGGTCCTGTTTCCTGGCAAAAGATCTCCCTGTGTCCTATGATCTCTCTTTTATTTTGCTGTTTGATTTATTTATATTTTGGGCTTCTAATAAAAGAGAAACTGTACACTATTTAAGCTTAGGTGTCTGATTTATATGGTTTCAAGTCCCTGGATTGGTTTGAACCTCATGTTTTCATCTATAAAGAAGCAGCTCTGGTGGGATTAGAAACTATAAGACAAGAAGCCGCGTGCTTTCAAAATGACATCTTCCTGTGGAACCCGAGTTTCCCCATGGAACTTACCTTTTTCCCTGAGGGTTGTGTTTAAAAAGGGGACCTTCAGTGTTATGATGCTGGTGCTGGTTCCTTGACAGTGGGTAAGGGGTTAAGAAGCCTGTAACCTTTCTGTGTTTCTGTTTTTATCTACGGAATAAATGGGTCGGACCCGGTGATGTCTAAAGAGTCTTTCTCTCTAATTTCATGTTATCATCTTAATTTTAAGTAGGATTTATTTATTGGATAAAAGAACAAAATGACAGCAATGCTCTTTTTCCTTCTACATACATCAGTCACTTATGAATCTAGTAGGCAGTATGTTACACTTGGGGATCCTTGTCTAGCTATACACAGAAGTGTGGATATACATGTGAGGGTATATCTGATTCCATAAAACATTGCAATTTTAATATCATTTTATAATTTAAAACTGTAGGTTATAATACAAGAAAACAGTGTTATGAACCAGAATATAAAATTTCAACTACTTTTTGTCCAGAATGTAATTTTCTTGGATCATTTAATTATTTGTCCAAGTGATGTATCTTTCTCTACAGATGCCATGGTGCAGTTAAAGTACTAATTTTCCTGATAAATGTAATATACTTGTGTTAACTGAGTGAGTGATTTGACTTGTGGAAGAGAGAAATCAATTAGCTTTTTTTTTTTAATTACCAAAAGTAAGATTGAGTATGAAACATTGTATGTAAATAATTTATATTCAAGGAAAAGATCCTACGGTCAAAACCCAAATAAAAAAGCTCAGAATCCAGCAGCACCAGCACTATTTTAGAAATGTGCAGGAGGAGCAAGACAAAGTGGGTTTGACTAGAACCGTTTTCCATTTGCCTTTTCAATTTGCCCCTGCCTTTTGGGCCTCTGTTCAAACCTGCTTAGGAACAGACTCGGGGTGTGTGGAAGGGGGTTTGGTCTTTCTTAGCTGTGGGAAGCTTCTTGTCTATGCTCACAACATCTCTGTCTTATTATGTATTGCATTGCAAGTGGTCCTCTGTAAATTAAAAAACAAGCTGTAGAAGGAACCACAGACTACTACAGCTTGCGTGGTTAGTGCTGCACATGAAGTATTCCTGAAGCCATCACTGACCGTGCCAGCAACCGCAAGATCGTACCGTGTCTGTGCACTTCTCAGAAGTCTGCCGCTGACATCTCAGGTTTTGTTCCCCTGCCCGACTGAGTCTTCTTTCCCTCTCTCCTCCAAGCACTGGCGTTTCTCATGCCATTTGTCTGCCGCAGTCTTTGTAACACAATCCGTAAACTGGGTAGCTGACACGACAATAGAAATTTATTTCTCACAGTTCTGGAGATAAGTCCAAGACCCAGGTACTTGGCGTTTGGTGAGCACCCCCTTCCTGGTTGGTAAGTGATGCCAGCGTGTCCTCCTGTGGTGGAAGGGGCCAGGTGGTTCCCGGTGGAGTCTCTTCAGCTCTAATCCATTCGCCAGGCTCCATTCCCATAGCGTAGCCCTGTCTGCCGGTTCCCCTCCAATGCCATCACCTCAGCGAGGGATGTCCACACACAGTCGGGCGGGGGGGACACAGATGTTCAGGTGGTAGCGTCATCGTTCCAATTGCCTGTTTCTTCCTCTCCCCTCGTCCGCCAAGGGCTGCTCGTGGTTACAGCGACAGCGATGTGGATCGCCAGCCACCCATGCCCACGCGTGTGCAGGAATGTACTGAGGTTTGTTCCCTGGACATTTCCGTCTCACTGACCCGCATCTGTCTCTCAGCACACTGTCTTATGCCTTACTCTTCACTTCCCTCTATTCCGAATGCGTTTGTTACCACCTAAAACACGGGAGTATTTTTACTGTTTCCTTCTCACCCTCTCTCCACCCAGTAGTCTTTGCACACTCTTTAGAAATACTGTCCAGATTTTGCCCCTTCATGTTTATTTTTAAGATCTTTGGTTTGTTTCAGGTTACATAATTGTTTTCCTTCTCTAACAGTGTTCCTTCATCAGCTTTGCACACACAGCCTGCTCGGTTACCGCTTGGCTGCCTCGGGAGTGTTTTGGGACTTTGTAGTTAAAGTCCTTCCTGATCTGACCAAAACCAATGCTGCACATGCATTACCCTTCCTATACAGCTCATTTACCCCTGCCCTGGATGCCTTGTTTATCTCCGTGTGGAGGGAACTGCTTGCTGTCCGCAGAAGCCCACTCTACGCTTCAACTCTGGAAACACGGAGAGACTCAGTATTTTTTGCTGTGAAGATGTGGCAGTGTGATTAGATTCCTGGTGATGAAATAACAGCAAAAGTGCTCTGGAATATCTCTACATTTACCCTGTAAGGCATTGGGCTTCCTTTTCCTTCCTTTACCTTCCTACAAGCTAGAATGTGAGGTACCTCTTTGACTGTGGAACGAATCACAATTTCTCAGTGCTTTTGGGGAGTGACCAGCTCACACCAGCCTTAACACCTTACCTTGGGCTGACCACATGGAAGTGGAAATAATGCCTGATGCCTTTAAAATGTCATTTCTTCCCTCCCTGCTTTTCTTTCTTCTTAGATCTAAGAATTCATGGGTACCAAGCAAGTGCTCTACCACTGAGATATACACCACCTCCTCCCCGCAGCCTTAATCATAATTTTAAACTTTTTTCTATTTGCAGAGTGGAGATAATCATACAGCTTTCTATTACTGAAACTGTCTCCAAGGATAGCAAACATATTTTCATAGTTATGTTTATCTTATATTCTGACATAAAAGAATGACTTTATTTCCAAGTTAAAACTGTCCCTTGGACCACTGGAATATGTCAAACATCTCCATGTCTAGCTTCCTGAGTTAGATTGTAATGTAGCATGTCTTAACAGATCAAAACAAAAAATTATATAAAGAAAATAGTTGCTTACTTACCCGGTATCAGTGATAAACCGTATATGGGCGAGGGAAACTCGAGTCCATGAGATGCTGTGTCAGTCTCATGATTCTGCCACATAGAGGGGTATGTCCTTGTCCATGTGGTGGAGATGTGTATCAATGCTGCCTTCTGTTTTCAGTCAGTGAGACAGGAGATTGAAGTGGAGGGGTGGCCACTCCTCCTCGGGTACCCTCACCTGTAACTTTCAGACGTGACTTCTTTACCAAGCCCTGTGTCGCAGACTCGAGCATGTCCTCACACCTGTCACCCAGGGAGGCTGGAAAATACAGTCTCTAATTGTGAGGCTGTGCATTCGATTAGAGTTTGGTGTGCTCCATAATTAAAGGGAGAGCGATTTAATGAATACTGTGGGAAACGCTAACGATATATGACATCTCTTATGTCTTTATAAAAATCTAGATCTTTTCAAAACGAATCATTTCCTTTCTTGTAAATATCCCTCTCCCATCACTTATGTGATCTTAGCAAACACACCCACATCCACCCGCTCAACAAAGTAAAAGATTATTTGTCTTTTCCTTCTTCGACATACATTTAGTCCGTGACATATCTTACTGATTGGTCTAATTAGCAGCGTGTTCGCTTTTACTTTTCCTCCCTGCTGCAAATATGGTGGCATAAACATAGCTCATCATCTTTGCATGCCACGATTGGAGTGGCAGATTGAAATGTGGGCCTTTAGCACTGTGTCCCTCTAATTTATCCCTAAATGAGATCTTTCTGAATTTCATGTATGATTATTTTATTATCTGCAAAAAAGACATTTGATGATTCCTCATTATCTATAAAATGAAGTCCAAAATTCTTGTGATATTAATGTAAGTATATGACTCCTTCCTTTTTGGCATTTATGTGTTTATACATTTGAAACTTTCACTTCAGCAGAAAGTCCTCTTTAAATGACTGTTCCTTGGTCAGTTTGCCTTGTGTGTCAACATGTTGGCTGGAATATAGTAGGCATACGGTGAATTTTTGCCTGTAGGATAAGGAATATACTCTCAAATAATGATGGTAGCACAGTAAACTGGTTATCTAAGCAGTCTGGCCATGGTTACTAAAGCAGAGCATAGTTTACTGTATGATTTAGCGTTGCATATCTATCCAGGTGTCCAGCAGAAATGCATGAGAGTTTTTACCCAGAGACAGGGCCAAAGGAGTCCCCAGCATTGCCATAGTGAAGAATGGGGCAAATATTCAAATTTCTCTCAGGAGTACAATAGATAAAGCAAGAATAATATTTTAATACAGCAAAATTTTATATAGCAATGGATCAGTCTTCCTCTGAGAGAGGGAAGAATTCCAAGATTTAGAAAATTGTTACACATTTTATTTTCTATGTAGAATTAGAAAGATACTGAACTTTATTCTATGTCTTGTTTTGAGACTTCCTTATATTCAGGTTAAGTAAAAAGAAAAAAAAATCCCACGTGTTCATATTCATGCTTAAATCAAATCAAAATGCATAGACACTTTGATGATAAGTAGCCTAGACAATAAATCTGTTTTAAGGTATTTATCCTTCTGTTACTTTGATTATATTGCAGAACAAATCAATTTTCCAGCTGGCACTCATTTATTGGAAGTTGTTGTCCCTCGCTTTTGCATGTGGAGATTACCTAGGGTAAATACTTAGCACTTGAAATCTACAGGTGGTTGTCTGGGATTTCAGAGTGAAAATCTACTACACAGAAAGCAATAATCACAATGTTTTCAACCCACCCAACATTTTAAACTAAACCCAACTTAAAATTCGGTAAAATTCAATAACTGTGAAGCATCTCTTCTGTGATTCTAGTAATGATGACTGTCAACACTATTAAATCGTTCCAAGTATTAACTAACACTCTTGAATAAAATGCAAATTGAGGTAATCTTACTGATAATTAAGGATAGCTTCTCAATTACTGGATATTTTAGAAGCAGTTTTTAGTCAGAAGTATTTGTGTAATTATTTTACTTGTAACATTTTAAGTGTGAATTCAACCAGAATATATTTTGGTATGAAATATCTAGACCACAGAGTTATTTAATCTACTTCTTTTAATTTTGTTTTGTCTTTGGTAGGACTTGTGGTCTATTTGGTGATAAAAGGTAGAGTAGTCCCGTGTTTCTTCATTACACTATCTACCAAGTAATTAGACCAATATCTGCTCCTGTCATCTAAAATATAAGTTAGAGGAATTCTTTTTTTCTGAATTCTTGTAAACTAATACTGTGAAAAGTTACTTTTAACTAAGTGCTGCATACACAGAACTCATAAATGTTGCTTCCATGGTACTTATTTTGCACTGTCATGTGTTTAGCACAGTGGTGCCCTAGAATAACAGGAATCTCCCCTTTACATGTGTTTCCAAGAATTGGGAAATGTTTGGTGAAAGACACTTCACCAGCCACTTAGAAGGACACAGTTAAGTATAAGCTGCCCTCCGGTCCTTGAGGACCCCTCTTCAGGCGTGGAGAAGACTCAGAATAAACAAAGCAGTGGAGGATATAGGTGACACACCATGGAATAAGCTGTAAGAATAATGGAAATTCAGAAAAGAGGAGGATTAGTTTGTGCATTAGCAAACCTGCGTGATTTCAGGAAAAAAAAAAAGAGCTCTTAAAAGTAATTAGGTGCATGAATCCTATCTTAATAAAGCTTTAAAAAAATAGCTAGGTTAGTTTTTCCCAAGAGGAAGGAGGGGTGGTTTCCAGGCACTGGAATTCCATCCGCCTTTCCTCCCAGAGGCTTAGCCGTTACTGCTGTGGTTGGCTTTGGGGGAGAGCTGTCTGCCCTGAGGCCCCTCTTCAGAAAGTTCAGTGCCCCCAGTCTGCCTCATTTATGTAGCTCTGTGGTTCCACATCTTCGCTCTCCCTTCCTGGTCACTGGCTAAGAGGTAGTACCAGTACTTTAACTATTTGATTTTTCCCTCCCTTTCTAATACTATTAGTCAGTGACCTTTTTTAGTTTTTCCATTTCTCATTATACAGTGAAATATGCACCTGGTATATTGGAATATTAAAGCATAAAAATTGACTTATTAATTTCATTATGCTCTTGACCAGATTCTGCTTGATAGACACTTAGTTACTGCTAGAATTTTAAATACGTCTCCTACTCTGAGCTCACTGCAGGCAGTGCATATATTTTCATTTTTGTTTTCCTTCATGGAAGTTGCACAAAGCAAGTGTGTATCACTGAATAAGGAAGAAACTGTATATTTCTTTATACTTCATCTTTTTTATCTTACTATTCATACATCTGTCTGCTACTTGATTATCCAAATGATAGGTAAGTAGTTTAAAGCATTTAAATAACAATCAAAATATAGATGTTCACTTGCTGTGCAAACCCGGCTCACCTCTCTTCAGTGTAGCTTCACTCTGAAAAACACACATCTTAGAAATGAACTTTCCCCCTGCAAGCACCATTTCACATGGCTCAGTCCTTAAACTCACTTCAGCTGGACAATTTCTGTGAAAAGCCGCTTTCCGGGAATTGCTTCCTTCATGTGGCCCGGGAATGTATGTTTAAAAATTCAAAGCTCTTACCGTTTCTCACTTTCTTTGCTCTGTGGCACACAGCAGTATCCTGCTCAGTTCTAGAACACCATAAACCCTTTTCTATCTGGCTTTCACGCAGAGCTGGGATCCTAGCTCTGCTTACAAGTCGGGCCTTTCCTTCTCCAGTCTCCCTGACAAGTACTGGCTGCTCTTTTTCCTCATGCGTCCTGACCTGTGTTAAGTGGCTGCACTTTATTCCCAGTGTGGCTTCTCTAACTACGAGTGTCTCCCTTTAGGATTTTATTTATTTCCATAAAGAATCTCCTTATTTATGGTTATGTCCATTTTGCCTTCATTTTATTTTACTTCATTCTCCAACAAGCTGGTGGAGAACGACTCTTCCCTGTCTCTGTTCCACTTTCAAAACCTGCATAAAGTAAGGCTTTTACTTCCTCTGTCTTTTGTTAGCCTGGTTACCCAGTCATTGAAGTTTCAACCTTCGAAGTTGTTTTTTTGATGTCACTGCTTCTCTCTGAGTCACCAATGTTCCTTTCCTTTAATTATGTCCCTTCTCCTCTCTTACCTTTGTGGTGACCTAGTAAAGTGTTTATTTCTCACTAGCCAGCAGTGAACATCAGCAACTCTCCCTACATTTTTCTTACTTTGACCAGGCTTCTATGTAGTAAGTGTTAATCCCGCCTTCCTGAAACAGCTCACTCTCTGTCACTCCCATCAGCAGTTTCCAGCCTGGACCCTCCCAGTTATCCGTGCAAGAACGATGGACCATTCAGTGTGCCTCCCTGAAGGCAGAAAAAAGGTTCACTAAAGGAAGTAGAATACTGCAATTTTCTCTGCCTTTAGGGTTTCATTCAAGTCCTCATTGTTTCTGTTTCATTCTGTGCTATGTTAAGAACAATTTAAATATTAAGTTGTATGGATTTCAGTGCTCATTTTTATTTTTTCATAGTGACCATTCTAAAGGCAACTACTGTTTAATGTATGCAGAAGCAAAGATGTTAAAAAAATCTATATTTTGTAGCTTATACATCCACCTATCTTTCCTAACAGAACAGTGGAAATGCCACAAAAATCTGTCCCAAATGCTCTTGCTTAACTTACTGGTACACGTTCATTTTACTAACACTTTTGTTCAGTTTACAGATGAGTAAGAAAGACTAAAAAGCCAGGAAACTCAGATTCCTCAGTCTCTCTCTTTTTGTTGTAGACAGCTGGCTAATACAGAAAAGTAGAATGAGTGACAGAGGATAGGACAGAAATACCCTCATTTCTATCACAGATGGCTTGCTTTCTGCCCTCAAAGCAAACTATGGTTGGAGGAGCACCCTGGCCTCTGGGGCTGCCAGCACCCCATTTCCTCTGTCATAATGTAAGGTTGCTTCAGCCCAACTCAAGACTTGCCAGAGCCCTGTTTCCAGTGCTCTGGGATTCCCTGCTGTGTGCTCCTATTGGACCCTGTCTGTGAATAAACGATCAGGAATGGTCACAGACAAAATGCTACCGTCAGGACTTCTGGATGGCCACAGCCAACTATTAAAGTTTGGGGCCTTTTGGATGGTACAGGCCACATGGATGCTAATCCCATGACCCACTCCAACTGTGGGTTATTTTTTTTTAATTCAACTTTCAGTTATTTAAAAAAATATATAATATTTAAAACTTTTAAAAAAATATCCAGGCTTTGTGGATCAGAATCTCATGGGTGGATGCCTATTAATCTAACAATGACAACCAAAACAATGTCACAAGTGATTTTGTGAACTTATATAAAAGTCCATAATTCCTTACACTGGCATCAGACGAGCCATAAAGTGAGTTTTTTACCTGCTTAATTTTACCACGCTTACTCCCATTGTGTGTCGGGAGATTTAATGGTTCCAGTTATATTTTGTTTTTCAGACTCTTCTGTATTGTTTGCACCACTGTCTCCCAATTTCTGTGCTCATTCTTTCGTTACTATTTATGGGATTGTACCTTCTTTTCTCTTGATCACATATCAAAGCCTAAGTCCTCTATAAAACCTTCTTCCACTATTCCAAGCCAAGGGTAAACCCTCCTTTTCTTTGGATTTTATGGGACGTATGTTCTAGACCATTTATGTGCAATATTCTGCAGTGTGCTATTACTTATTCCTTATGTACATGTGCTATCTTCTTACTGGACACAGTGTTTCTTGTGTACTGGTCCTCTACTGAGGTTGAAAATAGCCATGCTAAACTCTAAGAATTATGATTGTTCATAAAAAAGTTAAAGAATAAATAAATCAAAAGGAAGAATAAATGACTCAAACTGGCTTCTACTTCTTCATTTGATTGGACCATTGTACTTTTTAGAAAAGAGTTTTTGCTCAGAATTTGTCAGTTGTCATGGCCATTTTTAAAAATTAATTAATTTCTGAAATTTAAATAAATCATTGAAACTAACCTGAAGTGGGATGCCTTAGCTGTGCTGTCAGAAGTCTCTGCGTGAGTTGTGACATTAATTTTCTGCAGGATTCTCACCTTCTAAATAAAATTTGAGCAGTTTTTCTAAAAGGTGGAATTTTAAAGCATAACTGAGCTCTTTTCAGTGAATTAAAAGAATGACTTAATTGGGTTTACATGTGCAAATTTGATTCAGAGCCAAGAAGAAAGAGATATGATTGGCTTAGTGGGGCCTTGGATTTGTTGGGGGACAGGAGCGTCTGCGAAGCTACCTGAGGCCATGAAGCCTTTCCTGAAGACGTGGGGAATCAGGAGGCTCTGTCCTAGGAATGGCTTACATTTCCTATCATTACCTATGATGAGCTTTTAATTTATAAAGTGACACTGAACAGTCACTATGTGGTCCCTTCTAGAAAACATGCACACACACACACACACACACACACACACGAGATTTCTGTGACAAGTTAAAAGCGTGACATAGTCTGATAACTATCCAGAAATAAGGTGATTTCTCAGCTCCCCTTTCAGCTTCAAAGGCTGTCTTGTGATGCTATGAATGTGTTCAATGTAGAAGTAAATTTTGTTGAAGCTAATGAACATCTTTCTGCATATCATCAGGAATTTTGTCTTTGCTAGAAGGATGAATACATTTCAGTACTGTATACTCAGTTTGGAAGGATAAGTTATATCTTCATTTTCCAGTTACCTAATGTCTGGTAATCATATAGATAAGACATCTCTGAGCTGTAACAGAATTAATAGAAGATTACTTTCTAATTCTAATATTAAAGTTTGATTGTCCAAACCTGAAAGCCATGCTGCATTCATAGTCACTGAAATCACTCTGGAGATTCTGCTCTGCCTTTCTCCTAGCCATTTAGGGAGACTGCTGCATAGCCATACTCACAAAGGCTATTCTTTTGCTCATCCTTTCTTTAAGGAGAAAAACAGACAAAAATAAAAAAAGAATAAGAATGCTTCCTTCCATGGCATTTCATGGCATTTCTGCGGTTGAACGTCTGGAAAGCCTGGCATGACACCGACAACCAATGGCAAAGCCGCTGACTGCGTTCACTGCCTCACACACACAGAATATGGGCACTGAAAGCACCACTTTCATTCTGAAAAACTCAATACAGTGCCTCTTCATTGTGGCCTTGAAGACAGAAAGAGAAACCACATTTAGTCTGAAGATGCATTCGGAGCACTGTGCATCACACACATCGGAAAACAGCGGTTCCAAAGAAAGGAGCAGAGCAGAGGGCAGCTGCAGCACCAGGTCTAATTGCAGATCCTGGATGGATCTGATAATCAAATGACTATTCTGCATAAACTAGCAGGAAAATAGCAAAACATTAATTACTCCTATTATTGCTTTTATATATTGCGATGGGGAACAAAATAAATGCTTAAAACATTTTAAGAACAGAAAGCTACAGGGAAATAAAATTTCTGTATTGAAATATTTGCCATGGTGATGAAAAGATGCCACAGAAAGAAAGGCATCCTAAAATAATAGTGATGACAGTGACAGAATTAAAGTTTTATATCTATGATATGCGATCGTTCTACGACACCAAATGAAGGGAAGAAATAATATGAAGATCATATATTAAACCTCAAAGGCATCATTTATAGTGGAATATATTGATTATTTGGCAGGAATTAAGCAAGTCTGCTGATGTTAAGACTGATTGTGCTGAGGTAGTGTCAGGTGTATATTTTATGGTTTACATCCATAAATCGTATCTGTAATTTTAAAAGCTGTGATATAGTCAACAAAAGACAAGGGAATAAGATGAGTTAATGGTACAGAATGCCTCTTTAACACTACTGATTTAATGTAAACAACTGTTTTTGACCTGATCCCCAGTCCTTCTGAAATACAGGCATCTTCAGTAGCAGTGAATGTTCTCCTATTGTTACTCAGAGCTGGAGGTAAATGAAAACTAAAGCCTAGCTGTTCCTATTCAGGTTCGGCGAGAACATGATTAGGTCTATGGCTGCTACCTAAACTCCTAAAAACACAGCCAGTCCAGATGTCAGCGAACAGCAAAAGGTAGCCTCCCCCCACCCCCCGCCAAGTGCCCTGCCATTCCGATACTAGGTTAGGGGAAGCATTGCCTATTAAGGGTATTTTGGCCTAAACGTGTAGAGAAGCCTCAAGTTTGGTTCCTACCTCACATCCCTGGAGTCATCCACTCTGCAGAGTTGGAACATACTGTGACCTAGGGCAAATTGATTACTAAATCTAATGTAATTTTCATGGGAACTGACTTGATCTCTAGAAAAGCTTTTGGTTTTTCCAGGACTTCTCTGTTTAGAGGAGGCAGTATGTGGAAGTGGAATCCAGGTTTTACAATGCGAAGCACAGTAATGTTTTATTCACTCTGTTAATTAAATTCCCTTTCTTTGTAAACTCGAAATTCAGAGCTTGCATAGTTGACTTATTTGTCCCAGTTTATAAACCAAAATCGGAGGTACATTCATTAGTATATGTGGAGAAAGGATGATATCTCCTAAAAATTGCTTAGTTGTCAACTAAGAATCGAGAAATGCTTGTGGTATCTTAAGTTTCATGTTGAAAACTCAGCCATTTATGAAAAAGACAGTAAATATTTGTATTTCTTTGACCAATGACTCCCTGGCTGAAAGAGGCACAAAGTAATAAAGTTTGTTAATCCCTCACTTGATAGTCACTTTTCTTACCCTCCCTGGCACCTGGTTTGTTCTGCCTTCCTAGAGCAGTGCATTCTTGTGTGGCTCAATAAAACTTGACTTTTATTTTCCTCGAGATAGCAGCTCTCTTTGCAGCTACAAATGACCATGTGGCCCAGTCTGGCTGCTGGTCAGGTGTCTTCAGTGTCTGTTTTCCCAGCGAATGGGAGCAGATATGGCAAGCCCTGGCCTTTCCTGTCCTTACCTTGTGCCTTAAGCCTGAATCTGATGCAAACAGCTGTTCATGAGAAAATGAGCATAAAGAAAGGTCAACAGAATGCCAGAAATCTCAACCCTGAGCTCTCTAAGTGTTTGAACCAGTAATAGCAGGCTGTCTACTTCCATCTAATTTTCTTTGGTAAAAAAATAAACCCCCAACTGTGTAACTTATTATTAGCTGGGTTTCCTGTTGCTTACAGCCTCCAGCCTACCTAACCGTCAGTGAGTACATAGCTAGAACTGAATAAGCTTACTTCTTACACCAAGGGAAGGGATAAAAAAGAAACAGATAACACGGTGCCCTACAGATAGACAGATGGAGATGCAGATACAAAATTTTTATGTTATCAGTTACATAAAAGGAAGAAGAAGAGGAAGGGAGGAGTGCCAAGAAAATCAGCATCAACAGTTATTTGGGTTTCTTAAAAGCTGACCTGAGTGCTTTGTACTTTACTGGTTGCCTTGCAGTTCCCCAGTCAAGTGGCTGGAGGCAGAGTGGTCATGAAACTGGGACTCATCCATAGGGACAGTTCTTGAAAACTGTCCTTTCTTCTCTGACACAGATCCAGAGGATGGCCAGCATTCACTGACCATGGAGCCCACCAATAGCATCCTGGGAAGTGAAGGCTTTGTTGGCTACCTGGGAATTAGTGTCCATCATGAAGGACTGGTGGGCACTGCTGTGCAGGACTGACCAATGAGAGGCTTTGCTCTGAGAGGAGCTGTCAGTCCTCTTGCTTAGGACACTCAAGGCACATAATATAAGCCCAGCCTGTGCTGGAAAGAAAGGAGTCGTGGCTAAGATAAGGCAAAAGCGGGTCCCCAAATGAGACAGCAGTTCCTGTGGTGTAGGTGGGTAGAGTAGCTGTAATGCAGAGCAGATCAGGAGTCAGACTGCAGCAGGGCACGGAAGAGGAAGAGGGTCTAGCCAGGGGGAGAAAGTCTGCAAGGGTTAGCAGATGGGAAAAGCTCCTGCTGAGAGAGGTTGAGTGCTGGAGAAGCCTCTGTGCCTAATGAAGCCAGTGAAGGGCAGGCAAAACTCAGAGTGGCAATCAGGTGGCACTCAGCACACAGGTGCCCAGTGTGCACCAACCTGCACCCCGCATGGCTGTCCAGAGGCAAAGTAGTCCTTTGCCCTGCGTGGACCTCAGGTGAGATTCCCAACTCCAGAAGACCCTTTGCACATCCCAATAGGCTGTTTATCCTCGGACTGTGTTCCAAAAATGGAGACGCTAACACGTCACTGCTTACGGTAGCTGCTGTTTAGGCTCATGGCTTTCGTTTATTTAAAGATGTGTCTAATGGATAAGCATAACATGACACAAAGACACACAGAAAATGATGCAAAAATACATAGCAGAGCTTACCGTGGATGATGTGCCATGATTTTCATGTAATTGCGTTTTATTTTATTGTTTTATGAAAAAGCCCTTGACTCACAGAGTAGTTGTCATCACCCCTTGGTAGCTGGAGAGCTGCAGTTTGAGCCCTTTGCCAGAGGTCGGGTGAGACACACTCTGTCTTAGTTTTTCCTTACATGCTCAAGTCCTGATGCCTCCGGCCCCGATTTCTTCCAGGTGTTCATGTGGGCACTGTCCCGCCCGCCCCAGCCCTGCAGACTCCAGCCACAGTGGTGGTTACCCTCAGAGTGGCGGAGGGCGCTCCTACCCCCAGCATGCCGAGGGTCTTTACCTAACCTTGTTCTGTCACTGCAGGGGAACCCAGGAACAACACCCCGGGGTGACACCCAATGGGTGTGGCATCTTCGCTTTCTGGTAGCAGGTCCTGCTCGTATTTGTTAGTCACCCTGGGCTCAGACAGCTATCAGAACACAGAATGAGTGGCAGGAGTAGACACCACAGTGATAAAGCGTGCTCTGAAGAATATGTTCAACCCAGGACTAAAGGTCTCCAGTTCTACTGTCTGAGATGTTCCCCCTCTGGTCCTATTAAGCCAGAAATTCCAATAAACTACTAGACTCACTGCCATCAGCAGAGATCATATGGAGACACTTAAACCACAGTTAACAGTACATATGCATGACATTGAGGAAGCCGCAACCATGTATGTGTGTATATATATATATATATATATATATATATATATATATGCATATATATAATCAGTACACGTTTAAACAATATATAGATGCATATGTATCATACATAATCAGTACAAATATATTTTATACATATATAATCAGTATATATGTGTATATATATAATATATATATATATTATATATATACACAATATATATATATAGTTGTGGCTGCCTCAATGTCCTGAATCCATTCAAAACATTTACCTTTCATGATCATTTGTACTTTCGGATACAGCCGGAAGTTGAACAAGCCCCGTGAAGAAGGTGGATGAGGCCACACCATAGTGCTTTTATGAGCCTGCTTACCACTGGATGGCAGTTGACCCAGTGTTCATCATATGTTAGATCACACCTTATAGAGAAACCCACAGAGAAGACTTCCATAACTGCTTGAGAAAGCAGCAAGAGCCATGTGTTAAGAGTGCTGGAAGTGAGGGTATTATGAATGGCACCAATGGCAATGTGTCTTTTACGGAAATAAATTTTTAAATTTAAATATCAGCTATGTTTTTCAGTTACTTCTTGCATGCATCTGTGTGCATACATGTATGTACACATACACACACATTTGCATGTGAAGGTGTTTCACAAATAAATACTGTAATCAGTCAGCACAATATCAAGCAGAATGATTATCCATCTGTTCTGCCTTTGGGAGTGTCTCTAGAATTTCATACTGTGTTTCAGAATTCAGAAAAAATCTGGATAAGGAAAATATTACGAGAAATTCCCTTGAGATTATCTTTTATATCTGAGGCACTAATTATTTCCTCTCCTGTCATATTTTGGGCACACCAGTCACCCTGGGGCTTCCACTTCAATTTGACTTCACTTTATTGTACAGTTTTCACACCAGCCCCAAAGCGTCCAAACAAGAGGTAGCGCCATAGAGTAGCTAGTTGCCTTTTGCTAACATCATCATTTTATATGTGTACATGAAATTAGATCCCCTTTTGATTTTACATATTGCTGATAAGAGCTTAAGACAGTTGTTGCAAAGGTTTCATAATCTGAAATTTCTTACTGATGAGTGCATGAGAAATTATTTTCAATTTGCAAAATGGAATGAAAACTGAGCATATTAAAACAGAATGTTCATCTATGTTATAAACTGGAGGACTAATGACTAATATTAATAGAAAATATATATAATATTAATAATGTTTAATAAGTAAATAAAAACCAATGATAGAGTTTTCTTGAAAATAGTTCTCAGTAGTAACAAACTTTAGAGCATGAGAAAATTAAAATGAGTAAAATATAAATATTTTTAAAAATTTTGTCCCTGGAGTAAAGTATAGTGGTGAGATCGTTTTGGAGATTTTATATTCTAAGTTATATTCATTGATTTTTACATTGACATGAGACTGAATTTTACCCTAGAGCTCAGCATCATTTTCTGCCATGTGTTAATTTCTTGCTTGAATGCCTTATTTACCTTCATTTAGACCGTGCTGCAGGTAGAATGTGAGCTGTACTTAGGGCTGATATTTTTGTTGGCTAGCGCTGAAGGACAGCTCAGGGTCTTGCATAGCTCTAGGGTTGCATGATTCTGAAGGCAATTTTGAGGTGTGATTTGTCATTGTGGGAAAAGACTGGTTTCTTCAACAAACCTTATGAGCCATGATTTAAATTAACAAACTGCCTTGGTAGCTTCAGAGGAGTCTGCATCTGTTTCAGAACACCCGATTTTTAATGCTTCCTTATGATCACAACTCGGTTCCTTCCTGGAAAAGCGCATATTTATGTAATTAATGAGTGAAATCCTCTTATGAAACCATCGTTAGGTTTTAGCTGTTGTGCTATAAGCTATTTTTTCTCTTCTATCGTTGCCAATTTATATCGTATTATTCAATCCCATGTGCATTACAATACTTCCAGCCTTCAGATTTACAGTGTGGTTTGCTTTAATTCAAATGTGTTTACTTTGAGAGTTTTAATAATTATGGTTTCCATCAAGGGCAGTTGGAAAGTAATATAGTTGACAAACTATTATAATAGGTTAACAGTCTCTGGGCTTATAAAAGAAATGATGGTTATCTCTGAACTATAATTAATACATGTGAAAAATGCATCTAGATCTTCCTAAGGTACTTATCACTTATTAAATATTGCAATTTATTGTCTCCCCAAATAGTTATATATTGGAGCAGACATATATACTTGCTTTCATCCTAAATTATCAACCAGTGCTTTAAAAGCTATTTTCCCAATGACCTGCATTAGCATTTAGTCCTTCAGGAAAAATACGAGGTCATCATTAAGAACCCTTGTATGTTTCTGGAGGCGATTTGACTTTGCCCTGCTGTGGGATGGTGAACTCTGTTGCTTGCTGTAGGCAGTGCTGGGCTCTTTCTTTGCCTCTTAGACCCACACCTCATGTAGGCTACCAGTTTTTAAAGTGGACATAGTGCCACGTCTTTGGTTTATTCAGAAAATCTTAGGCCATGTATGATATACGCGATTCACAGGAAATGCTCTATAACTATTACTTTTTCCATGAAGAATCACTATGATTTTATCAGTCATCTGCTCTTTGGTGAAATTACACTAAATCTCCTTGTTTCTTCTGTCATGCTAGTGATTCAGCTGAGCTACTACAAGAGGGGTTGTGGGGGTCAGAGCACTTGAGCTTCAGAGGACCACCTTCAATTATTTATCAGATATTTAACAGCCAAAGCCAAGCAAAATCCAGGATTGTCTTCACACACTGTGTTATTGGTGCTCACCAAAATCAAATATTTAACTGTCAGATATCTCTGAGTGAATTTTTAGGTAAATAGTTGAAGGCACTAATTGATTCTAAATAATTTTTTTTGATGTTTGATCTGCTGCCCTATGGGAGAACTCCAGTTTTGTTTAAAGTTTTCTGGATGAAAAAAAAGAAAGGAAAAAGAAAAGACAATCAGCAGCTTCTTCTCCTTTTACTTACTTGCACTGTCCTTCATTTGGTTTTCATTTCTAAGATGCCTTTCTCATTTCTGATGCGAGAGGTGAATTATCATCCTTCTTGCTAAGCCCTTGGTAGGATCTGGAATTACAGCATTCTTCCAGATGGGAGAGCCTACGCCTCCAACCCCACACTTTAGGATATTCCCACCTTAAGCTCTGGTCTGATTTTAGAGCTTGAATCCTTACCCCAGAGCATGATCCTACATCAATTTTGCCCTTGTTTCCTATTTCTGTTTCTGATCCCCTATACCCACCCCATGTAGCCTTGATTTTGTTCCTTTATTCCTCCATTATTTCAGGAAGATTCCTGGACTTTTGCGCTCATGTTGGTAAAGCATTACTGACAACCCTGCCTTAGCTATTATTATAACTGTAATTGTAGTTTCTTTCCGTGCCTCCCTCTCACTGATGCCTACAAAAGAAACACAAAGCTCCCCGACCTCCACCCAGGCACAAGCACTATGATGAAGGTAATATTAACTCTGAGAATTTTGTATTTTATTTAATAAAGTAAATTGGTCTTTTTTTTGGTAATGGGGATTGAACTCATGACCTCACACTTACCAGGCAGGCACTTACACCACTGAGCTAAATTCCCAGCCCCAATTAATCTCTTTTTAAATAATAGAGTTTACTGTTGCATATTTTATTCAGGTACAACTCAGTGTATAGCAATGTCTCAGGATTATTTAACATACCTTACTACCTTAAAGTAATCTTTCACTGGACTTCTTAAATTACAGTCTTAGTTCTCAACATGGGTAGATTTTTCTTTGACCTTGTGGGAGTTTGGGATCTAATTAACAGTATAAAATCAATATCAAACATGTTTTTAAATATACCAAACACAAATGTACACTCACATACACAACATCATCATCATTATCATCATAGTTACTGTCTCATTTCTGGGAACAAAATTTCCAACACTCACAAGTTAAAGGAGAAGAGGTTGATTTTAGCTCATAGTTTTATCACATAGTTGTTTCTAAGGCAGGGTAGTATGGCAGAGGGGCATGGTGAAGGAGAAACTGTCCATGGCATAGCTGCAGGAAGCAGCAAGGGATCAAGGGGTGAGGAGGGATCCATATCCTTTTAGACCACGCCCACAAAGACTCAGTGCTATTCATTAGCCTTTGCCTCCAACATCACACCCAACTGTAAACCCATCAATGGACTAATCCAGTGATGAGTATTACAAATGTGTGATCTATTCAACTCCCAGAAGCCCCACCTATGAGTAAGGAGGCTCATAAACATACATGTATTCATATTACACACATGTACATAAATTTTATATGTAGAAACTTCAAAAATTCTGAACTATATTTTAGGCATTTGCACAAAGTTTATAAAGACAAACAGTGACAGTTCGTGAATAGGAGCTATTATTAATGCTTAAGATAATGAAGCCTTCACGTTAAACTGCTTTGCCCCTCACTTATTAATAATGGTGTTTATGACACTGTTTTAAATATGACACAATATAGAAGATTGTCCTGAATATCTAAAATCCCCTGTCTCGGGGCTTATCAGTACCTCTTGAAGGTCAGTAGTGGTCCAGCTACTTCCATTGTGGACGTTTCCAATGTATTAGAAAGTGAAGAAATTTTTAATATCCTTACAAGTATTGTGTCATACTGGAAATTTTAATGTGAATGCCTCCTCCATTCTGTCTCTCCACTATGTCTGTGACAGCATGGACTCGGAGAAGAGTAACCTCAGAGTCTAAGCTGGAGGACCTTCAGTATGTGGGATTCAGATTACAATGCCTGTAAAGTCCCCTCAGTGGCTCACCAGATTCCTCCACAGCCACTGTGTCAGTATGGCCAGAGAACGTTTGGTTGGAGCAGTGATTCCCCAAGGCTGGGTTTGCTCTGAGGTAGGGTGGCAGCTGCGCCCCAGTGCTTGGTGCATACTGCTCCCACATGCATGCCTGCACCTTCTTCCTCCTCCCCCAGTTACCCCATTCAATGCGTGTTACTTTGAGTTATTTGACATGTGCGCTGCTCCTACATAGCAATTGAATTTCTGAAGTAATTCATCAACTGTGTCAAATTGATACTTATAATCAGGTGTAATTCACCATATTTAGAATGTTTAGCTCTGATTCCTGTTGGGTTAGTCTTGAAGAAATCCAGCATGGATGACTGAGTCTTCAGTATAATTTCACTCTGAAGTTAGTAGACTGTTATTTATGGTAACATCTGTTTCTGATACCATATCATTGCCTTAAATGGCATGTTTTCCTTCTGTCAATATCGAGTTCATTCAATTTTTATTATGGTGCTGGAGAATAATGTATAATTAATAACTGTTATTTCAAAATTGGTAACCACTTGTATAATCTTATTTGCATAATAAAAAGGGAGGGCTCTCACCTGCACAGCAAGGGTACTGTATTCTGGGGGGTTAATGAGGAATTGAACTGGCGAGGGAAGTAAAGTATTTCTTTTGGAAATAAAAATATAAACTTACATTTAAGGAATAATTTAAAGGAAAAAAGTTTTCATCTATGTGCCCTGCATTATTTATGTATCTGAAATTATATTTGTTTTTTGTATTTTTCTCTTAAATGTTGACCATATAAAATCTTATTAAAATCTACTTCTTAGAAGTAGCGTGCTCCAGTATGTATGTGTGCTTTCAGTGGAATTTACACTTTAATTTAAATTTAAATTTTACATAGAGCTTCACAAACTTCACTATGTTAATGAAATAATCGCTGTGGAAATTTCACAACATGATTCCCTTAAGGAACTTGTCTTTTCACCATTTTCAGATGATTTATTAAAAGAAGATAAGTGAACTGTCAGATTATATCTAGTGATTATGCCATTGATTGTATTTTACAAAGAAAGAGCAAGTAGATTTGGGACAGAGCTGCCTTATTACTAGCTCTGCAGAACAAGCTCTGATAATGTAAAACTCTGAAAGAACAAATCCCATTAATTCTGTAAAGCAAACTGTTGTGATTCCTGAAAATTCTCTCTATTGAGTTGCATGTTTCACTTCCTTCTTCAGTGATACGGTGTCAGCCTCTAAGACAGATGCCCCTCCACCCGGGGTCTGGCCATCAAAGGCGAGTTCCCCTCAAGAGGGGCCCATGGTGAAGGCCGGTGTCGCCCATGATCACAGTGAAGCTCGTAGTGTCGGTAGAGCCATTGATTTGAAGCTGTCTCTCTCACCTCAGGGAAAGAAGCGCCTGGCCCAGCCTCGGAGGTTCCAGTAGTTGGTACCGCGGGAAGGAAGGACTTCCTGCCGGAGTCTTCACCGTGCTAGGACAAATCGGATTCCTCTTTCAGTTATTCCTGCCCTGTATGGTCTGATTGAGGAGAGGCGTGTTTTGGCTAATATATGGCAGGGCGTAGGCAGTATTGGACTTCTGTTGTTTGACTGTGATCCATCTGGCTTAATCTAATCACCCCAGTCAGTGTTTTGACACCAGAAGTCAGTCTCCATGGAGGTCACTTCGGGATGAGGTAACATGGTTTCAAATGTTCTATTTGGGTAGCATTAACTTTTGTTAATTCTACTCAAATCTTCTCTCTTGCTGTTCCTTTTTATCTCTCCTTAATCTGTACATCAGCATAATATTATTTAGATCTTAGGTTTCAGGAATCTTTGATGTAGGTCCCTTTTAAACTTGAGACCTTGGGTCTGAAACATCTTTAATCACAGCCAGAGAACCAAGAACCACAGCTTTTAAGGTTTTCAGAGCAACCCTTTTCTTTTCCCACCCGTTCTCTCATCCAGTGTGCTCATTGCTGCCCGGGTCCAGAGTCTCTGAGGTGCTGGCTGCTCGGCCTGCCCCCCTGGCTTGACTCTTGGTTGGTCCTTTTCTCTTCTTCACCTCAGCCTTTGGGTTGTTCGGTAACTGTGGGTTTATGATAAAGGACAGGAAGCCAGACATTGTGATAAGATCATTTCCAAGGATGGAGACTGCAAGAAGGGTTTGGGCAAAGATTAATCCATAATATTTGATTTTGGATTTGGGTCTGTACTGAGGGAGTAAATAATCACAGAAGAAGAGAGAGAGACAGAGAGAGAGAGAGACAGAGAGAGAGACATAGACATACACACACACAGAGAAGAGAGAGAGAATAGAGTTGAATAAATATTGATATTTATTCAACCAGTATTCTAAGGAAAGAGTTCATTTATCACATAAATATTTTGTAGCTATAGAGTTGAAGAGTATATAATTGAGTTTCAAGGTGATGCTAAAAAAGTGGAAAAAAAGAAAAGCCCCGTTTGGCTATGGAAATGTAGAACTGATTATTGTAATTAATGAGGAGTGTTTATCATTTGTGACTAATTTCCATGCCACAGCCTAATGATTATGGATATCAGGAGTGCAGTTTATTGATTGCTACGCCAGACTCTGCTCATACATACTCACCAGTCTTCATCATCCCAGCCTGAGTGCTTAGAACTTACATTTACAGCGTTTTGCATGAGAAACTATTCATTTTGTTTTCAAATTCTTCATTTTTGATACAACTAAGAATCCAAAATAAAGCTGTGAGAGATTAAGTGTGGGGCAGTTTCATCTGTTAAAATTTCCTTGGGGAATGTGAGATATGGTTGGAAACTGTGGCAAATGTTTACATTTAAATTCTTAGAATGAAACGCACGTGGCCCTCCATCCCCTCATTCATATCCCAGCGTTCCTGCCACTTTTTGGAACAGCACTGGACAGCCTGTTTCCTGTGTGTCTTCGGCTGAGGTGTGGTGACTCCCCGGTGACCTCAGGCCATTTAGTATGCGTCTCTTTATGGCCCTTTGACTTTGGGGAAGAGCCAGGAAGCCCAGGTTCCAGACCCAGTCAGTTGCGTGAGGACATGCTGTCTTGTGTTTTGTTTCCGTTTTTTAGTGCTGGGGTTTAACCCATGGTCTTCTCACTGTGCTATATCCTCAATCATATTTTAAAAACTATTTTTATTTTGAGACAGGGTCTCCTGGAGTCATTAAATTGGCCATTCAGGGCTCAAACTTGTGATCCTTCTGCCTCAGTCTCCCCAAGTGATAGGTTACAGGCACGTGTCGCCATGCCTGGCCTGCAAGCCTGCCTTTTTATTGGATGTTACAGAATTCACCATATTTCTGATCACGCCTCGTAATCACACTCGTGGGTGTAGGCTTCTTTAAGTGCTTCAGAAAGTGGCAAGAAGGATGTGAGAACTGCGGAATTATGGGAATACAATTTTCAGTATATATTTTTAAAATTAAAGCGTGCCAGGTAGTCTCCAATCACACCATGTATTTTTGTCACTACCTGTAAACTAGATGTTTACAACCCACATTAATTACATTCATTTTGGGAAATGGGACCATCCACGTATGGCAGCTCGATCAGTTTTACTCACGATCTCCTCCCAGCTCACTCTTTCTCCGTCTCTGCATCACCTTCCATCTGCACAGCGCCTGCTTGCTTGTTTTCCACCGTTCTCTTCTTTTGCTCTTCAAGTTCCTTATGTTTGAATTTCAATATTAGAGAAACTGTACGATATTTAGCCTTCTGTGTCTGACTGATTTCACGTAGCATTCTTGTCTGACTATCTTTCCGATTTCCCGGGATGACTGAAGCCTACCTTCTTGTCGGCTGGATAGTCCTCCATTGTATTTATGTGCCACATTTTTTTCAGCCATTCATGTCTCGATGGCCCTGCCGGCCACTTCCGTAACTCAGTTCTTCTGAACTGTTCTGCTATAAATGTGGCCCCGCTTGTGTCCCTGTTGTGTGATGAATTTCTCTTTGGGGAAGACACCCGGTAGAGTTATAGGCTGGGTTTTTGGTGTTTGGACGTATCAGCCTGATTTCTGTAGCTGACATCCCCTCCAGCAAGCAGAAGTGTTTCTTCTTACCACGCCCTCACCGGCATGTGTTGTTTTCGAGTCCTCCGTAACAACCAGTGTTGCTGAAATGAGGTAGAATCGCAGTGTTCTTTGGGTTTGCATCTAATTGTCAAATTCACTAATTCACTAATTGCTGATCTATTTTTTATGGGCTTAGTAACTATTATTTTTCTTTTGAGAAATTTCTACTTTGCTTTTTTTATTAGATCTTTTATTTTGAAGGTTCAATTGTTTTTGAGTGCCTCACGTATTCTCAATGTTAATATTCTGTCTAAAGAGTGTCTGGCAAAAAATTTAGTCTGTTCTGTATGCTGTGTCCACACTGTGCTGGATATTTCCTGGGGACACTGTCTAACTTCCTTTAATACCCCTCCGTGATTCTTGAGGTTACATTTTACGTGACTGGGCCTCTTCTCTACAGGGGCTCCTCGTCTACGTCTATGTATTCAAAAATTTTATGAGTCTTTTCTTGCAGCGGGTTCAGTATTTCTGTTTTTATATCTTCCTCAATAATCCATTTTGATTTACTTTTAGTAAAGAGTGTGAGATATTTACCTGCATTTATTTCTCTGCATGTGGATATCCGGTTTTCCTGGTACCATTTTCTAGAAAGGCTGTATTCTTTAAACTGTATTTTATTGTCAACTTATCAAAAATCAAGTGGCTGAAGGTGCTGAGGTTTTTTTTTTTTTTTTTTTTGTACTGGGAAACAAACTCATGACCTCATGCTTGCCAGGCAGGCGCTGTGCTGCTGAGCTAAACCCCTGGCTGAGGTTGTTTTGGAGTCGCCTGTTCTATTCCATTGGTGAACGTGTCTTCTTGTGCCAGTATCATCATGCTGTGTGTTGCTGCAGCTTTGTAGTGCTACTTGAAATTGGGATTCCTGCTTTCCTCTTGTTGCTCAAGTTGGCTTTGGGGGTACTGGGAAGAGTGCTGTTGGCATTTGGATTGAAATTGTATATACTAAATCTGTGTGTCATGTTTGCTAATATGGCCATTTCGATTATATTAATTCTGTCTATCCAAGAGCAGGGATTTGTTTCCAAGTTCTAATTGCCTTGTTAATCTCTGTTTTCAGAGCACCATGATTTTTGTTAGAAAAATCTTTCACTTCTTTGGTTAGGTTAATCCCTAAATATTTAATTCTTTGAAGTTATGGCAAATGGGACTGTTTTCCCAATTTCTTTCTTAGTGGGCTCATTGTTGTACAGAATAATATTGATTTACGCATTGATTCTATATCCTGCAAATTGGCTGAATTTGCTTATTAGTTCTGAGTATTCTCCTGGAGGTTTTTTAAATTTTATTTTATGTAAAGAATCATGTCATGTGTAAATACAGATAATGTCAATTCTTCCTATCCTATTCACATTACCTTTATTTCTTTTTCTTGCCTAATTGTTTTGGCTATGTTTCAGTTACTATATTGGACAAGATTGGTGACAGTGAACACTCCTGTGTTGTATTTTGGTTTTGAGCAGGCTGTTTCTGTTTCTTTCCATTTAATGTGTCCTTGGTAGTGGTTTGTCACAAATGGCTTTAATCAGGCTTAGGTAAGGTCTTACTGTACCTATTTTCATCAAGGCTTTTATCATGAGGGAGTGTTACCTTTTATCAAACATTTATTGATATGATCATGTGATTTTAATCTTTACTTCTGTTAATGTGGTGTGTTACGTTTGTTAGCCTGTTGATTAACGTGTCAGACTATTCTTTCCTCCCTTGAATGAGGCTGACTTAGGGATGACCGTAACATTTTTAATGATTTGTCATGTTCTGCTTGGCAGCTCACTGTTGAAGGCGTTTGCATATGTGTTTATTAAGGAAATTGGCCTGTAGCAGTTTCCCTTTTTCTTATTTTTGCTTTGTTTTTGAGCCCTGGTTGAGTTTCTCTATCAAGGTAATACTAGCTTCATTGGCAGTGTTCTTTCTGTTTTAATTTTATGGAAGAGTTTAAGGAATATCAATACTGTTTCTTCCCTGAAGTGCTAGAAAATTTCAGCAGTAAGTTCATTTGATGTTGGGCTTTTCTTAGGTGACAGGGTTTTATTACTGCCCCCATTCCATGGTCTGTTATTGATATGTTTGGGGTTTTTATATCCTCTTGGATAAATTTTGGTAATTTATATGTGTTCAGGAATGTGTCCATTTCTTCTAGATCCTGCAATTTATTGGAGCATGCATTTTCAGACTGTTTTATAACCCTGTGGATTTAAGTGGTATCTGTTGTGATTTTGCGTTTGTATTTCTAATTGCATTTATATGTGTTTTTCATTCCTCCTTCTGGTAAGTATGTCTAAGGGTTTATGATCCTTTTAAAGATTTAACTCTGCTTCATTGATTATTTGTGTATTGATTTTAGTCTCAACTTCATTAATGTCTATCCTGATTATTATAATTTCTTTCCTTCAACAAGTTTGGATTTTTACCTTTGTGACTTTGGTATTAATCATTAGGTTATTTATCTGTGATCTATTTATGCAACATGAGTATTCACCTCTATAAACTTCTGTCTTAAAAGTGCTACCTATAGATGTAGACATGTTACACTGTCATTGTCATTCACTTCCAGGTGCTTTTTAATTTTCTCCTGATGTCTTCTGTGACCCAGTCACTACTCAAAGGCGTATGTACATGTTCTGTGTAGTTCTTGTTTCCTCTGCTATTGATTCCTAGTTTCATTCTACTATAGTCCAGTCATATTCAAGAGATTGTTTCAGTTCTTTTGTATGTTTCACACATAACTAATGGCCTCATGTATGCTCTGTTTTGAGGAAAGATCCATATGCTCTTTAAAAAATTAGTGAACTGTTGCTGAATGATGTCTGTTTAGCCGCATTTGTCCAGTGGTATGCTTCTAATATTTCTTTGATTTCTCATCTGGTTGCCCTATGTATGGGAGTGGGGTATTGAATTTCCCTACTATGGTTGTATTAATGCTTATTTGACCTATTTTGTTGCATAGTGCTTGCTTTACGACATTGGGTGTGCCAGCATTCTGCAGGTGTGTTTCTGTGTCTTCCTCTGAAATACCCCGTTTACCAATATGTGCTCACCTCCTTTGTATTCATCTCTTCTAATCAGTGTTTGCTTGAAGTTCACTCTCTGTGAAGGTAGGATAGTTATACTTGCTTCTGGGCTCCGGTTGCATGGAATAGCATTCATTTTCATCCTTTACCTTTTGGTCTTTTTCTTTTGTTTTCCTTTTCTTCTCTTTTTATTTCTTTCTTTTTTAATGAAGTGTATCTTGTGTCTGCAAGGTTTCACTGGGTATTGTTTTTGATCCAATCTTAAGACCATTGACAGTGACAGTTATTGAAAGGAATTTACTGACTTGTGTCATTGCATTAGTTTTCCATTTCTGGTTCTTGGATTTTTTTCCCTTTTGTCTAACTGTGCCTCAGATATGTTCCTTCATTTGTGCTCTTTGACGATGATGGCCTTATTTTCTCTGTCTCAGATTAGTGAGAAAATTAACCTTGGGTGTAAGCTCCCCAGTGTGTGCACTGTGCTGCCGCAGCCTCGGTGGATTAATATCCTGGGTGACTTTTAAGTGAGTGTCAACCCCCTTGCGAGCTCCTCATTCCAGTTTTGACTCATCAGAGTTGCAGAATTTACAGGGAGCAGCGGGTCCATCAACTTGGAATGGAGCCAGGAGAATGAAAACCACACATCAGCAAAAGCAGTTGTTAGTGTTCCATGCAAGGTACAGAGCTCCCGTCCCTGTGGATCAGTGTGAAAGAGTCAGAAGTGAGGATGGCTGTGAGTGTTTGCCGAGCTTCTGCTGAAAACGTGCTGCTTATTTTCACATGTGAAAGCAGATCACATTGCACTGGGAAAGAACATAGGGAATACAAGTGTTCTCAGCCTATAGAAATCTGCCGTTATTTACAACACTTCATTGATATTCAACTAAAAATTCAGCAGATCATCTCTGTCCTTTATTTTCAGAAAGTCTCCTGTGACAGCTACATCTTTAGTGAGGATTTGAACTGTAAATTCCTGTCATTAGCACACAACACTGTACTGCTAACATAGGAATTCAATAAAAACACATTAGATACTTGAGGGTAATTAAATGGTATATATATATATATACATATATAAATATATATATATATATGTATATGTATATATATCTGTTTTTCAATCAGTACGGTGTTTTCAACCAATGTTGTATGTAATAGACCTGCCTCAAGTAAAGTAACTGAGGCAAATCTTTAATTGAAAGAGTAACTATGTATCTAATTATTTTCAAGTTTCTTTACTTCTCAAAGAAGTTATTTTTTTTTCCGAAAACATTTTTTTTTGTTTTCATTTTAGGTATTTTCAAAACTTTGTGTGAATTTGCTTCAGGAATGATAATGATCTATTTTCTTTTATAAATCATTCTTTGAGGAGCTATATCATTAGTATGCCACCATTTAAAGTACTGTACCAGCTACTCTAAAGCACTGCATTTCTTCAAATAATAAATAGGTAAAAAGATTTTTAAAATATAATTTGAAAATTTATTTTTCACATGAATGTTACTATTTTTATTACATGCTTCTTTTCTCGATAATCTCAGTCATTTAAAATACTCAGCATGCATATACTATTCTAGAAGGAAAATGTACAGGTGGTATTTGGACATTACACTGTGTCATAACACAGGTCATCATTTTAGGGTTATAATGGATATTTGTTGCTGGTGTGTCTTCTGCTCACCCTAGCTATTGGCCATTTAAATTCTGCCCCCAAAAATGCAGACAGAGAAGTGTTTTTGTTGTCTCAGCTTTCCAACAGGCAGGACATGAGCCAGGTATGAAAGTAGCCTTGGGCCTCTTTGAGTTCTGTTGTGTCTATGACCTTTGATGTTCAAAGATGGGTTTTGAAGGGAAAATATAATTTCCAAGTTATAAGATGTCATGAGAAAGTGTCACAGTTCTCGTGAGTCTGAAACCTTCTCTACTCATGCTCTGATCCATGATCCCCACCACTATGAGGCCACTCCTATGAGGCAAGATGCCCAAAGATGTGGTGTCTGCTCTGCCCTCCACTCCGTGTAGTGATGTTGCAGAGTCCTTGGGTTTTGATTTCATTTGTGTCTTCATGTGGCAGAGGGAAAAGGAAGAAATTGGTTTCCTTAGACCCCCCCCATGTAAGTGCACTGATCCTACTGTCAAGGGCCCCACCCACAAGTGATCTCCCAAAGCCACCGTTCAGCACCCACACTTTAGCAATTAGATTTCAATATATGAAATATGGAGGGACACAAATACAGACCCTAGCAAGCCCTTCCATTGGTTCACATTGCATATTTCCTCCTCTTTATGTATTTGTCCTGATAGAAGCTTAATGTCAGGGGCATAAGTTAAACTATTTACCTTATCATCCAAGTCTATAGCTATAATATGTGCATCAATAAATATTTGTAGGATGAGTGATCATTCATAAACCCAGAAGAAAAGAAAATGCTCTGAATGAGAACACAAATTCTGAATGGACAGTGGTTGCCTTGGCAGTTACTGGCCAGTATTGGTGACTACATGACTTAATTATCCATGCATTTTCTTTACAGCCAGCCCCAGTGGTTGAGGTGTATTCAGGTGTATGACATGAGGTGTATTCAGGTGATCAGTGTGCACGTCTGGTGACTGGGAGGAGAGATGAGTGAGGAAGGGAAGTTCCCAATAGGGCCCTTGTGTATAGAACACGTCTGTGGATTGAGAACTAGAGCCGCATTTTGCCAGGGATCTGGCTGCAGAATTGTAGGGTGGCACTCTCACCTTCCGACCGCTGAATGCACTGATGGTGAGAGGGACACCGAGGCTTCTGTGGCCTCCACGGTGAGTGTGTTCTCAGCTGCTCCCTTCAGTCTCATGGAGCCATCGTGGAAACCTTTGACCTGTATCTCAGCCTAGACCCTGAAGGTTGCAGCTTCCTGTGCAGAATGGCCTCTCTGCCAGGAGCCCTTCAGCTGATGGGTGGGACCTGGAAACCGAGAAACAAACCCAGGGCCAGTACTGGTAACCACTTACTCACTGCGCAAGGCTTATTGTTGGAAAAATATCATTGTAAAATACTTTGTGTGTCCTTCAACATGACGCTTCTTCAGTTTCCTTTGGGATGGCTGAAGGGATCTACCACACTCCCTTCCAAATGAAGGAATGAACTGTCCAGATACAGTTCGGTTTCCTGTTTCTACAACCTGTTAGCTTCATGCATTGAAGAAGACCATATTAAAATTAACTCTGAAAATACTTCCATCCCATATTGTAACTCAGGTTTCAGATGACTACAGTGGCGAAGGAAAAGGAAGTTATTCCTCCCAAGCTCAGGTTTCTGTCATGATGCTAAAACATAAACATGACAGTCAGGAGCTGCGAGGATTCAGGGACTGAGAATGTGTGAGTTTCTAAAAAGACAAGCATGGTAAGTGCTAGCGGACCACATCGTGTGTGTTTGTGATCATGTAGGTTTGTATAATTTTTTAAACATCAGGAAATATCTAGAAATTCTGTATTTTAATATCAGCATCTCATTTCACTTTTAAAAGAAAAGATGCGCAGTCCAATATTTTGTAGGATACTGGTCAAATTGAAGGCCCTATGGGCTGCCCCTGGCCTGTGGCATTCTTCAGCTTCTGATTGAGTCCTAACAGGCACCCACTCTGTGTGTTGCACACCATCCACTCTTCAGCAAGCCCTTATTTTGTTACCAGCCTTGCAGAGTGACCTCTCTTCCCTTGTCCTGTCTCCATTCCTTCTCCTAGATGCACCCAGCAAAGTCTGAGTCACCAGATAGGCATTCCAAGGACCTTTGATGCTTTCCCAGGAGTTCCTTCTCCAAAGCCATTTGTGGACTCTAATGAAGACAGGGGTGCCTTTCTCTGGGCCCTATTCTCGGCCCATTAGCATTTGCTGTGTGTCTTAGATAGACGTGGATTCCCCAGTCTTGCAGGATGGTCCAGACCCTCTTTCTGTGTGAACATTCTTCAAGCTCTTGCTCTATGAAAAGAATCATAACATGGGACTTCTCTGACAAGTGATGAGGGCAGGATTATCATTTATTATTATGTAGGTTGGTAGAATTTTTGACCATTACCAGGATAAGTAAAAATGAGAAGTCAAAAGAGAGAGCAATATGTCTTCAATGCTAGGTCATCTCTCAGAAGCAAAGCTGTTTTCAGGGGTGTCACTTTGCCGGACTGTTTCCCAAACACGGTGTTTACACTAAAGTGTGTGGTCGGTGCTGAGCAGAAGGTGTAGTGTGCACACTGGTGTTGCCTACTCAGTGGCTGTTGCCCTAGTGATCAGTAATGCCTGTGGCAGCTGCAAATCTGGGAGTTGCCAATTGAGTAAGGAGGACAAAGCAGAGAGGGGAAAAAATATAGTGCCATAAACGCATTGAGTTCTCTCCTGTGTCCCATTTTCCATGACAACAACAAAAATAAGTCTTAAAACTGCACATATAAAGTCTTGCATAGCATACACTACTATTATTCCTGATTCATTAAATACCTTTGTGGGTATACTCAAACTTGGTTAAACCTCACATGTTCATGGGTTAGAAAAACGCTTTAGAAGAAATGTGAACAATCAAAGCACAATTGCCAGCATGTTATTATTGGCATTTTTCAGCATAACGCAGTTTCTGTTCTAGCCCCCTCCCCTCCCCAAGCAGTTTATGTCTGTAAGAATAAGCAAATGCTAATGCCTAATAGAGTTCTTGCCGTGTCAGCACTTGAGGTCTTTTTGCCTGTCAGAATATTCATAATATTAGGTGCCTTGTGCAAATCACTTTATTGTGGGGGCTGAGATTGTATTGGAGAGATAATGGCCTACACCAAGAATGACCACTGCTGGACAGATAGCACATGTAGGGGGAACAACTTAGTTTCTCTTATTTTGTTAAAACATTTAACAAAACCAATGTTTACACATTTGAAATGACCATCTTTCCTCCTTTCTGTAACTTCTTATTATGTTAATCTAGATTAGATTTGGTACTGGACATTGGTAATCAAAGAATAAACTGAGGCCTCACAGCTTCTAGCTTGGCACACACCTGGTGCTGCGTGTCTTCCTCTGGCCCATTTTATCAGTCAGCTTTCCTGTCACTGGGAAAAAAAATACCTGAGATTGCAGTTTACCGGAGCAGGGATTTACTCTGGCTCACAGTTCCTGTGCATTCAGATCATGGTCAGCTGAGTCCAAGCAGAAGTGGCTTGATGAAAGGACCAATAGAGGACAGCTGCTCACCTCACGACTGCCGGGAAGCAGAGAGAAGAGGGAGGAGCAGGAGACAGGAGTGCAGCTCTCCACGTCATGGCCCGGGAGCTGGCTCTTCAAGTCGCCAGCAGCTCCATCTTCAGATAGCACGGTGAGCTCTCAGCTCCACAGTGGACACATCCACTGATGAGTGCAGCACTTCCATGGCCCCCTCACCTTCTGGACACCCCACCTCCATGTGCAAATTTAGATCTAAACCGTAACACCTGTCTGTGTCACATAACACCCTACCTTATCCTGCCATTGGCGAGTCTCGTGTGCCTCCTTTCTCTCCCCCTCCCCGAGAAAATGAATTCTAGGAACTGCTGTTAAAACCAGTCCTATAATAAAATTTCTAAAATATAAAGTATTCAATAGGAAACTGTTTTGTGAGCTCTTATACTAAACCGGAGGTCTCACTGTAGTATATTTCAAAGCTGCAATACTGGTTGGAACAGCAAGCTAGCTTTATAAAGTTCTGAAAGCAGCAACAGCTTTATGTGGGAAGAGTAGTATGTATTCTGTAGCAAAATACAAAAGGAGAAAAGAAAATGTTAAAATGCAATTTAATTTTAAATAAGTATTGAATATAAAAATAATTGGAGTGGTCCACTGAAAGGATTATTAGATTTATGATCTGTTTAAAGTTATGTAGCAAATAGAAGGAACACATTACAAAATTCATATTCCTTATCATTTCATTATGTTTCAAAGCTAGGGTTTTTAGGCTGTGGGTATTACACAGTAAACAAACAAACTGAAAAGGGGAAAAAAATGATTCTTGTCGGTATCTCCGGGGCTACAAGCTTTCAGTCTTTATTGAGTGCTATTGCATTTTGAAAACTATTACCATTGTATTAATATGGGAGTTTAAATATTTTAAAATATTTAAATATTTTAAGACAAAATATTTTATCAACAAAAATAAGATGCCTATATATTGATAATGAATATGTTTATTTGTATGTACATGGAATTAATAGACAGTGAAAATCCATCTGCTCCAAAGCTGTTTTGTGTATTCCTGGTAAACATGCATGTTCGCATGCTTTGTGGATATACACATAACACGTTTTTAAAAGATATCATTACTTGAGCAGGTGACCAAGGATTTGGATATTGTTTAGGAAAATATAACCAGTGATTAAAATATAATTTGATAATAGTGAAATATGCTAGTAGGAGCTTTTTAAATCAGCATTTAAATAAGAGAGAAGATAACACACTAAAACCATTTCAATCTTTTCAGCAAAGAACTTAGATGTTTGTATTGCTGGTTTGTCTTTTTTAAATGCTGGATGTTAATAAAAACAAAATGGTGAAATTATTTTTATATACATGGGAACCATTTTGAAATGGATTTAAAAGAAACCAGAAAGTAAATCTGTATAGTCTCTGCAGATGAAAAGCTATACCGATATTATACCCACCAGAAATTCAGTGTACGTTTAAGGCCTGCCTACAGTGGGAGAATGTTCGCTTTTCCGTTATGAGTCATAGAGCACACAGTCAAATGCGATGTTCTGTGTCCTCTCCGGAGTCAGCCGTGGGGTGTGGAGCAGTGGGACAGAGGCACTGGCGAGTTAGTGAAGGTGGTGAATGACTATCAGCATTTCAAAGTCACGTGTTTTCATTTCATTATCTCGCCTCCCTGAGCTTGCAAGAATCAATAATCTCTTTTCTGAGTCCTCTGTCATTTTATTTATATTTTCAGTTACTATTGCCTCCTCGTAGAGTTGTAAGTTTTTTCTAAGACTCCGTGCATGAAATGAGAGTTTCTACTTTGACCGTTTCTCATTTCTTTTCTCCCCTACAAGGCCTGTTGACAAATTGCGAAGTGTTGCTTTTCTCCGTATTCATAGCTCGCTGTGGCTGGCTTGATGGTGGCTGAAGCCTACAGCAGGCAGTGGCCTTTGTATTCTTCAGCTAGATGGTTAATTGCAGGTCAAGCAGACTCCTCCTGGCTGGGCTGAGCAGCAGGCCAGCTGCCTGCTGGCTCTCTGGACCAGCTTATCCGGGTCCCCAGGCTGCCTTGGTGGGACTCTTGACTTCCTGGTGCCTTTCAACCATAGCGGGAAAGGTGAACTAGAAAACCAAAGGTAAAATTCTTTCCCCTGAAACCTCCCAAGCAAAGTTGAGGTTGGCTTTTTGAAACAAAGGGTTTCACTTTTGAACACAACTCAGATGTCCCTGAAATGCTCCTCCTTGCCCCAGAAAGCTTTGGAAAGAAAAGCAGGCACCCAGAGAGGTCACCAGTGGAGAGGTTTGGATTTGCTTTTGATCCCAACTCTACTCCTTACCAGCTGTGAGACCCTAGGCGAGTTGCCTCACATTTCTCAGTTAGAAAATGAACATTGTAACTGGACCAGGAAGATAATGCAGTTATGGTTAATGAACAAATCGATCCTTGTTAATTGGTCAGAAAAGAATGTGGACCATAAAATCCTTGGTGTTGTATAGATGTCAAACGTAGATATGAAGGAAAAGTAAAAAGTAAGGCAGATATTCAAGGAGACGTCCAGCATGTCAATTCTGCAAAGTCAGATATTATCAGTTCAGAATTCTGAGAATGCACTCAAGATTGTTGATTAAATATTTAAATAATGCTTATTGTAGCTAGTATGTTTATCTTTAGATAGGTCAAATTTACGAGGCAGTAAAGTTGTAATACTGCATGGTGTGTACAATTTATAGTGCATTTGGGTCCCACTTTGTCAGTGTGTACCATTCATTTATACCCATTTTATAGGGCTACAAATATAATGATGATATTTTAAATTATTATAGAGGCCTAACTGTCCTGTCTTCTCCTTTATAGCATATTGTTGATCATATCTGTGATTTATTTGAAAAATATGTCCTTGTTCAGGAGCACAATATCCAATTACAAAATCACTCCTGGGGGGAAATACAAGCTATTTTATGGTGTGATTTGCAGAAATGCATCATAGTGAGAAACAGAAATGACCTACATCAATTCAGTTTTCTTTTATTTATTTCAAACCATCTCTGCCTTCAACCTTTACTTTCTTGGTTCCGATAGTTTTACAAATCAGTGAATAAGTCAGCCTTTTCTCGTTCTTAGGCAGCTTCAATTCACCCCTAGCTTTTTTTTCCCTTGTTGACTTTGCCCAAACTTTCTCTGGTTTCATTAGATTTAATTAGTATCAATTGCCAGTGTCAGCAATGTTAGATTGCACTATAAAGCTGTATGCATGGTCTCTGATGGCTTTAATGTAAATCCTCCTCATCCTGCTCTAAAGCATAAAAACCTTACTTACAAACGATCTCTGCTGCACAGACCTAAATTCCCTGTCATCTCCATATCACATCTCAATTTCCTGCTTTCATTATGTAAAGGACATGAGGATATGGAAAGGGCATATGTAAACGTTCCAAAATTGAATAGAGTTGAAAAGTGATTCTTAAGAGAACATACCAAATGGATTTGGTGTGTTGCCCAGCGTTTCCCTGCAGCCATATTTATCTCGTGTCCTTCTAGTCCTTGTCCCTCTGGAAGCTGGCTCCCCTTCCACCCCCTGAAGCTGGTCATCCCTGCATCCTCTTCTGCCTGAGGCATGGAGCTCTGCCTAGTTTCTGGTCCCATTAACTGGCCTCTTCCTTTATCCACGTTGCTGGATTTCTCACCTTAAACCTTTCACCACTTTCCTATCTTTGTATAAATTTGAGTCGTTGGTTAAATTCATTGCCTTAAAAGTAACCATTTTCTTGGGTTCCGTGTATTTTATGAGAACCATGTTTTCTGCTGTCAGTCACCCTTTTGGGCAGAACTTCTCTTTGTCTGTCTTTCCCTTTCCCTTGATGTTCGGAATGTCTTTACAGGATGTGTGTGTGTGTATTTTGTTTTGTTTTGTTTTTTTTGAGCACGCTGTTCATCCCATGCTGTTAGTCCCAGCGCACTGACCTATGTAGTTATATGGGATTCAGGAGAGTCCACAGATACCCAGAGACACCAGGAATTAACCTGAACTCTGTTGCTCGGATTTGTTCATTAAGAAAGAGAGGCAATGAGTTTTCCAGCAACTGTTAATTTATGGTGCATTGCAAGATTAGAAATTTCTAATGGAATCTGGAGTTCTAGTTTGCTTAAAGGATTAGAACAAGATACTTTGGTTTTGCACCTGGCACTTCTATCATCTTAACCCTCCCACCCTGTTCCATGCTAACAAATGGCTCTGGTCTCCCAGAGGTGCCAAAATTGTGTTCATAATCCATGTTAGGATATTTAAACTTGTTCGTGATCTGTATTCATTTCTTTTAAATTCCTACACACTTCATTCTCCTACTCAGATCCTGTGGTCTTAAACAAATCCGTGTGCAGCTCTGTTTCCCAGATTCCTCACAATAGCTGCATCAGGGCTTTTATTCATCCCATTGCCTGTACAGTAGTGGGAATTATCCACTATCAGAATATTATCTAGATTTTGAGACAGTTTTCAAATGCTGCTTTGTCTGTGATTCATTTCCTCTTCTCTCCCATCAGATGTGAGCTCTCATTTCTTTGAATTTACATAGCAATTTGTTTTGCTATCTTTTAGTGAATCTGCTCTTGAGTTCTGTCTTGAATTATTGGTATGTAGTAAAAACCAAATTAATTAGACTGGTTTGGGATATTCTTAAAAGCCTAAAATGTCAGAACATATTACTGGGAGGCTAATAAGGGTAGACAGAACTACACAGTTAGCTGGCCTGTAATCCCCAAGGAAGAGCTTGCGGCTGAGCCCAGCCCCAGAGATGCTGGCTCTATTTTGGTGACACCTCTTGATCAAGGTCCAGAAACACTTAAGTATCAGTGGGGATGATTCTGGGTCCTGTGCTTGACTGGAGCTTGGAAGACAATGGTAGCAGTTTCAGGAGTCTTCTCTTTTGTGTATACCCCTTTCTTAGCAAGGCAATGTGGCCAGGACAAGGTTGGACAGGCAGCAGCCTCTGGAACTCAGCTGCTTGCAATCTCCTGTTGCTTCTCCTTCCTTTCCATATGCACTCAGTCACCCCAGAAGAGAGAGCTTTAATTCTAATCCCTTTTCAAACAGGAGTCTGAGGAAGGAGCCTCGGCAGCCTCTAGGAACACCCCCCCCCAACTATTTGTGTTCTAATCTGTTTTACTCCCAAGGCAAGTTTTACAGGATGGTATTACATTTGCAGTGCAGGCTTCACCACTTTATTACCCATCCGTGGGTAGCACAATATACCAGTACACTTTTTGTTCAGTGTTGCTTTGTTTTTTGAAATTGGATCATAGCCCAGAATTACTGAGCTCCATGAGACAGGTCCCGGCTGATGGGAAGAAGCAGTGGGAAACTGGGGATGTCATGGAAGTGAGACTCTGTGGTTCACCCTCCCATGTGGCGGAATCTCCAGACCTAGAAGAGTCTGGTGAGAGCTCTCACTCCGAGCTCAGGACCACCATCTGTAAAACTCTGATCTTAACATACATACAAAACTGGTTTTGTATACCACAAATACTTGTTAATCATCCACCACGTGCAATGTGCCGGGTATCAGGAATACCAGTGAAAACCAGACGTGGTCCCAGCTTTCATGGTGTGTTCATTCTGAAACAGGACCATAGTTTTATGTTTCAGCTACGCCAATATCAATGTGCATTTACATAAACATTATAATTTCCCTTTGAGTCCTAAAGAATAAAAAATCCTGTAGAATTTCAGGAATGATTAATGTAAGAGGACCTGTTACTTTAGTCCTATTTACTAAGTTCCAAAGAGAACTAAACACAGGACTGGCACTTAAGCATCACTAGACTAGGCAGCTTTTGGTGGTGTCTGCGAAAGATGGAGCACATTCCTTATGATTTTTCTGACATGCCTGCCTTATCTGCCCACTCTAGTTCAGACTCTGCTAGTAGAATTACATTCACATAAGTGTGTGCATTTGCTTTAAACCACTGTGACTCGGGGAGTTTTCTTTGAATCTGCAGATACCCTTCAGGAGATCAAACCCATTTGATGATGTTGTCAGTTATGAAAACAGTTTCTCTAATGTGTTCCTCTGTGGTACCTGGCCGAGATCTCCAGGCAGCCAGCTAGTAATGTGTATGGCTAAACCTCGTGTCTGCATGGAAAAACCTGCAAATGTGCCCTCTGTTTTTACTCTTTTACTCTGCATTTTTGGTTACAGTGTCCTATCAGTCATTTCAGCTTTTTGTGTCTGGAGTTAAATGTGACACATTTAAAGGTATTTGGTGTTTCTGTGTGTGCACACGTGCGTGTTATGGTATTGCGTGTCATGCATGGAGAGTGTCGGTTCCTGTGCTTTCTGCTTACAGGTTGAGTAAAAGGGTGGGATTCACTTCTCTGCGGTCACCCCATCTCTGGATATGGGAAGCCCACCCTGCAGCAGAGAGCATGCGTGAGGAGGTGGATTGTTCGCTCCCCATGGCTTCTCAACACTTAACTAATTGAACCTTTAAAGTGCTGCCCTGAGGGCTCACTTGAGAAGCCCAGAGTTCAGGTGCCTCTCAGGCTGCGAAATGATTGATTCTGGATGCGCATCGCCCACGCACGGACACAGCCTGGCACGGGTGGCTGCATCAGGCAGCAGGTGGAGAGGTGGCAGGGAAGCCAAGCCTCTCTCAGGAGCACTTGACATTCATGTCACCTGTTGGAATTCTTGCCCAGCCTTTTGTTTTCAGGTGCGTTCTCACCATAAATGTGGAGTGGGGAAAGGGAAGGGAAAGCAGCTGAGGCTTGTAAACAGGAACCCGAGCACTTGCATTGTAACAGCAAGGCCAAAGGAGTGGCGGCGGGGGGCACTTTGGTGGCGCAGATCCTTCCGGTAAGTGCACATCCACCTGAGAGAGCCGGGTGCTGCTGTGGACCAGTGGTCCAGACGACGCCTTCCTGGGCCTGAGCAGGCCAGTTAAAGAATGGAACGTCTGAAGCCATAAATGCTTGAGTATGTGTTTAGCACGTTAGAAATCCAATCCAATCCTCTGGGACATATATTTTTGCATCACCTGAACACTTTTTCAAATATTTCACGGTCAGCGTCACGACGTGCTTTTAGATGTGTGGCGCCCATAGACTGTGGCTAACTTCCCAGAGCTTGCGCCCTTGGGGACTGGCACAGCCTGCATCGCCGCTCACCTCCGAGGCCCATTTATCACAGCTGCCAGCCTGGCTGCCCTGGCCTGCTTATTCTCGCCTGTTCTCCCTGTCTGAAATGGCCTTGCTGGCCATGGAAATTTTTGTCCATCCCCTATTGTCTGGTCAAGGTGAAGTTGGCACTAAAACCATCAGTGAGGTCTTGGGATGACTTAAGGTTTTGTCCACCCCAAAGCCAGAGGCCCGTTCTCTTTCTGAGTCCAGTGCCTGCTCTGGCTACTACACCCCTGCCCCTTGGCCGTGGCCCTGAGCTCTAGGGGGGAGCTCTGCATTTTTGGTGTCCTATCAGTCATTTCAGCTTTTTGTGTCATCCTTGGTAACAGAAGTCTGCTGAACAGAACTGAGGCTGGGGGAACCTTTCTTGTGGGGTTTTTCCTCTGTCCGAGGTGGCTTGTGGTTCTGGAGTTAAACGTGACACACTTAAGGTGTGAAGCCTACTCTTCCGGCTTCTCTCCGAGTCTGGTTCCCACTTCATAGCTGGCATCTTAGCAAATGGGATCTGGTGGAAGATTGGGCTGCCTTTACCGGGAGCTGTCAGGTTTACCAGGGCAGAGTGATTTTACACTCTCGCAGTGTCTTCCAGGAAAGTAAGGCTTTCAGGAGTATCACTGGTCTTCAGGAGCATGGCCATGCCCACTACTGTACTAAAGATGGCAATGCACCCTGTGTGTCCTTCATGTCCAGTCTTCTCAGGTGCTGAGCATTTTGCACGTTTTGGTATGAAACGATGTGGCCTCGACATATTTTCACAGGAAGAAAGTGTGGAATTAAAGTTATTGAAATCAAGTAAAAGAGAATTGATGTGAATAGGAGGGTAAAGCGGTGGCTTGTGGGCGAACACGGAAGCCTGCTTCGAATCACCGGGACCCTGACGGTGGGGGGCGGCTTTTCCCAGCAGGAGGAAGCCTGGCCCGCGTCTCTGCACACAGAGATGATGACAGTGTCACGCTAGCTCAAGAGCGTCGCGTCGCGTCTAGCAGCCATGCAGTCAGTCTGGCTGTCACCGATGGCCTCCACACGTCTGTCTCATCCCCAGGTGTCATTCTTCTGTCTGAAGGGAATGGGGGAGAACCACAGAGACCATGCCCTGTGGGTCCCGAAAGCAACTTGGCTAGAAGCTGCTCTGCAGGTGCAAACTGGTGTCTGCATGGCCAGGTTAGTGTCCCAAGGCCTGCCCAAGAGAGAGCAGAAAGAGGGAAGGTGTGTCTTCCCGTCCCGTGACAGAGGGAAAGTGTGAAAGGGCATTTGGGGTGGGCTTTGGATCACACAGCCAGTGGCGTCTACCACAGGACAGACAGATAAAACTACTGACCACAGTAAGTAAATTGAAGGAAGACTCTTACAGAAGAACATCTGAGCAAAGTGAATAATTTTGTATACGATGAAATAATATCAGTACAAACATATGAAAGAGGCAACTGTATTGGTTGCATGCTCTCAATAACAAAATACAAAGGGAAAAAGGGGAAATGTCTATGATGTTTTGCTGCTCTTCTCATTAAAACACAAAATGCCTGTTTTAAATGGATGTGTTGAGGTGTGACCACTGTGACAGCGCTGACCAGAAGTGACCCATGCACTTCACCCCAGTGGTGGCAGCTGTTAAGAAGACGTGGGGGAGGGTGGGAGTGGGGAGGGAACAGGAGGGACCTTATCATCCAGACTGCACGGCTGGGGTGCATAGATGTGTTTGTTGTAATTGTTTTTCTGTATATTGTTGAGAAAAACAGGAGAAAATAAGTGGGAGTTTAAATTTAGTTGTGTCCTTGAAAGTAAATTCAAAAGGAACATCAAATGAGAATGCAGATGGGACTTTAATGACTTCAAAAGTTGGGATATAAACTCGTACCATATCATCGGAAAGAGGACCGGCTGAGAAGGGATGCCCAGAATTATGTCTGACGTCCTTTGCAAACTTTTGATCTTCAGTTTGAAATTAGTGTTTCATGCTTTCCAAGAGGAAGATTTTGTATCTGTTGTTTAGCAGTATTGATCTTTTAAAACTATTAATCATTTGGCAATCAGCTATGGTGTAAAGGGTGTGTGTTCTTCGAGTAGTAAGCTATGGTGATCATAGGTTTTATAATATATTTAGTTCTTTCATTTGTTTGATTCCTAATGATTGGAAACCTATTGTATGCCAGAAGCTATTCTAACACTGAACACAGGGAATAAGCAAAAATACAATTTTTGTTTCCAGGGAGATGCTATTGTAGTGGAGGGAGATAGAAAACAAGTCAGTAGGTAGCACTTGAGGAGTGATAGACTGGTAAAGCAGAATATGACAACATTTTCTATTGCTAGGCACTGAGTGACAGTAGAGCTATTTTATTCTATTTATGTTTTAGTACTGGAAATCAAACTCAGGACCTTGCACTTGCCAGGCAGGGGCTGTGCCACTGACCTATATCCTGGACCTAGAGCTATTTTATTTTAGATTAAATTCTTCTGGCAAGGAGCCATTTAGAACGGAATGTATAGGAAAGTGAAATACTTTTCATAGGTAACATTTTTAGAGTAATTTTAATTTTATATATATATATATATAGAGAGAGATAAATTTTACAATGATCATAATTATATAACATTTTTTAGTATTTATTGTGGTATTTAATGTAATTATATAAAATATATAGTATTTATTAGTATGGTCATTATATCTGTCGTATAGATTGATACTGAATCCCAAACATTCATGCAGAAACTACATCCCTGCCCTTTTTAATTATTTTAATTTTGAGACAGGGTCATGCTGAGTCATTCAGTTGCCCAGGCTGGGCACACGAACTTGTGCTCCTCCTGCCTCAGCCTCCCAGAGTGTGGGTCACACTGCTTTCCTTTAAAGCACATCTGCCTGGTCAAGATGCGACCTTCTCCGCCTCCTCCCCAACCGCTCTGAGTCTCTTTGGATGAGAATCTGTGCTTTTCTTCAGGACAGTTAAGACTGAAGGCTGACAGTGCTGGAGGGACTGTGGCACGGGTGTCCCTGTCAGCACAGCCCGTCACCCCCTGTCGTTCTAATTCCACAGCTTTGGGCCCCGGGTGTTGGACCCTGGGTGTTGGACCCCGGGTGTTGGGCCCTGGATGTTGGACCCTGGGTGTTGGACCCTGGGTGTTGGACCCCGGGTGTTGGCTGTGACAGGGAGGCTCAGAGCATCTTCTTATGTCTTCTGCCACCTCCTGGCCAGGGAATCCCCCACCGCATTGCGTGTTTTCCATTCGGAAGGTTAACTCTAGTGCATGAAGGTGAATATAGCTAGAAGTTGATACGTTCCTAAAATGGTGTTAACATGTTTTTCAAAAGCTTTAAAGGTTATTAACTATTCCAGAAGAGCCTGGACCACTAAGATGTGTTATTTTTGAGATTTGGCCAATATGACTCTTCAGTGTGTCTTCGGTTTCAGTTCAACGCCGAAGTCAAGTAGTGCTTGAGACATCACAGAGGGAGGGGAAGGGGAGTTGCAAAATGAAAAGGTTTAATTTGTGGTAAAAACTGATGAAAGCAGCTACAGTTAAGTAAGTACCTGAGAATCCTGCCCCCTAGCTCAGCACCTGGGAGATGATCTATTTAACAATGAAAAGCTACCTGATTACATCGTGGGCGTCTCTGGACTTTTAGAAAGAGTTCTTAAGATACAAGAGCGGGGTGTTTGTTAGTTTTAAAGAGGCTCCTTGGCCTTCCTGACATTGGTACAACTTTGTTCCTACCAGAAAATATGTGTTAATATGAAAACGTGCCAAGATTTTTGTAAGTTTTTAGTATTTGACTCTCCGCATAGCTCTGTGCTATCTCTATGAGTTCTGCGCTCAGGTTCCCTCTTTGCTCTGGAGATCGTAGGAATAACCTGCCTGGTCAGCATGCCACATCTGTACAATTCACACTATCTAATAAACCAGAGGCTTAGCAGGATCAAAATTAGGGAGCGATGTAATTTTGTGGCTTCTATTTCCTGTCAGATTTTCTTGGTTCCCCAGGTATCAAAACGCATACGGTCTGTTCATAAAGCCTAACATTTAAAACAGGGATCTGCGAGAGTCTGGGCTTCATCTCTGAGCTTTGGTGCAAATTTCCATTCTTGCCGACACGACGTCCTTCCTGGTGGAGACCAGGGCAGTCTCGTTTCATGCTAGAGCTTTCTTTTTGTTCAGCACACATATGGTTAAACTGCAGATATTTCTGTTGGCAGTTAGAAAACAGCAAGGATGTGGTTTGGAAGGTCAGTGTCCCCCAGGACTCTCTCCTGCCAAGAGGCAGGCCTTGGGAGGGCGGCAGGACTGCGGGGCTGCTGCCCCGATGGGAGGACTCAGCCCCTGGGGGTTCTGGAGCTGTGAGTTGGTGGCTGGACCACAGGCCCCTGGGGGATGATGCAGAGAGAGGCGTGCGTTTCCAGCTCTGGCTTCACCCGTGGCCTGCTGCACCCTGTCACCCACAGCCAGCTGGGGCAGCCCTCCACCTTGTCCTTCCTGCCTCAAAGCTGTCAATGACTGACCAAGAATGAGCCAACACAAATCTCTCCTCCTTTAATTTGCAGGTACCAGGTATGGTATTGGGGCTGCGAGAAAGTGTCTCAAGACACACGTTTAACAAAGTATCCCCAAAAGAATGAGAGATGGGAAGCGGTTGGGAAACTGGAAGCAAATTTGGGGAGGAAGTGAAATCGGGGGAGATACCAGAAGAGATGAAGGATGCTGCTACTGCCAGCATCTTTCTGGTGTCTAGCCAAACTCTGACTTGCCTTGATAGATGAACAAAAGGTACTGGTTATCATTACGGAAGTTGAGGATCGGCAGACTCCCCACAGGAGGATAAAATTCAGAGTTCATGATTCATGGGTTTATATATATTCATAGCTCAGAAATCAAAGCCCATTCCTCGACACTATTGTTTTTCTGTACTTATTAACTTAGTTGATCTGTTAGATTTGGGATCTCAAAAGATTTGAAGAATTGCTAAAAGATTTCCCCAAAGTTAAGTTAGTGTTGCAGTACACTTATGGTCTGAAAAGTAACGCTAGAAAGCGAACGTCTCCTAACAACACTAGAGAAACACAAAATCCAAACAAGCAAACACTAGCAGCAACAACAAATCCTTTTTGGAGGGGTTGGATCATTCTGATAATCAAGTTAGAAAAGAACAAAAAAATCTCTGGCATTTTTGATCTTATGGCTCAAAGACATGAAACAGATTTTTAAGAAGAAAAAAATGAAAAATGAAAGCTGGAATGCTGTCATACACATGATAAAAATGAATCCATAATACCTATTCATCCATCTACAGAGAATGCTATTAGATCAGAGTGAGCACATGTTAATAAAGGAGGAAATTGAATAGGTAGGTTGGGAAGCTTTAGAGGGTGCATTGTGTTTGGATCCTCCACGGCTGCCTGCGGTGTGTGCCATTAGACCTTCCGAAATTAGCGAGACTAATGATTCCGGGAAGGACGTCGTCCCTTTAGGATGAAAAAAAGTCAAAAAATGAGGTCCTTTTGCTGATGAAACTTTGAAGCAAGGATGGCAGCGGGCTTTATTGGCTCCTGCTGTGTTTTCTTTTTCTCCTTTGGGTTAAAACTATTCAAGGAGAAATGACTGTATCAGTTAAAATAAAATTTAGCATGGTTCTTCCAGACATCCTCTTTCGGTGTTTTCAGGAGGGCCAAGAAGTTTTATGCGGAGGCTCCCGTCTCTCTCTGAGTGAGAATCAGTGTCAGGATGAAAGCCAGTGTCAAAATGTCAGCCTCCCGAGGGGGTCAGGGAATTCGCTCTTTGTGCAGGCGAACCATTGGCCACAGAATTGTGCTTTTCACGATAATCCGTTCTCACGGAGGAGAGGAGAGCAGAGATAGGATTAGGTGGCCTTGTGAGCTTCTCAGCAGACACCCTCCAAGGAGAGTGATATTGTGGGAAACACTTGTGCTTTCTAAGTTCTAAGAGAAAATTCTAATGGCACTTGCAGCAGGCTGCACGTCTCAGTAGCGTTTTGTCTTGTTCCCAAGAAAGAGCGTGCTGCAGAAGGTAGGAGAACATAAAGCATTCGCAGTGCGTCAGATAATGGAATAGCAGCATGCTTGACCTCTGTAGCTACCATCATTAAAGAATTACTGTTATGGGCCTGAATCCATTTATGTTCTCATTTTAATGTGTGTTTGGTTATTAATAGGAAAGGCAAAGAAAATTTTAAGAAAGAAAAGGGAGAATAAAGTTATTAACCTATCTTGCCACTTATTCCAAGTAGAGGGAAAACATTGGACTCCTTGACTATGCTTTCTATGAGGTTAAGCAGCTCAAACAAAGTAATTCATTACTAAGGTAAATAAGTGGATGCACTGTTTTTTGAAGCATTATTATACTATAATTATTATACTAAACTTTTATTGTTTTTAGTACCAGGAACTGAACTCACAACCTTGTGCTTGTCTGGCAGGCACTTACTCTACTGAGCTAAACCCACGGCCTATACTAAACTTCTAAAGGGAGTGGAAATGATCATAGAATCCAGTTGCTTCCACTCTGAATGTGAGGGGGAAAAATACAAGATTTTCCAAGTGACTGAAAAGCCGCATAAATGAAGCACAATCAAATTGACTTATATTCTTATGTATAAGGGAAAGTTTCTGAAGCTCTATAACTTATAAATTAAAAAAAAGCTGTTTATAGAAAACTATTAGAAAATTTTACTGGTGATTATAAACCAGTATTAGTCATGGTTTTCAGGGTTTTTCAGAGAAACAGAACCATGTAGTTTGTTTGGACTATGATAAAAACTCCCACAGTGAACAAAAACCTCGCCTATCACAGTGCCGAACCTGGGAGGTACAAGGCCAAGATGCCAGCACACCAGTGTCCATGTGGGTGATGCCTTCTCATTGTGCCCTCACTGGTGGAAAGGAAAACTCTCCTCTCTAGTCAGCTCTCCATGCAGACACTGGTCCCACCCGCCCAGGCTCTACCCTCGTGGCCTATCTCCGGGAGGACCTGCTTCCTAACACTGCCATTCTGGGTAGGAGGTCTCCAGGAAGGACGCAAATGCCCAGACTCTTTCAAGCATCAGTGGGTTGCAGACCTTCAGGGAGTAGATGGGTTGGGATAACTGACTCAGGATTTTGGAAACTGGTGAGTTCAGAACTTGCAGTGTGAGCTGACAGAGGCAGGAGACCCCAGGTCCATTTCCTCTCGGTCTCAGAGGCCAGTCCTTTTGGTCTCTTCAGGGCCTGAACCCACTGGATGAGCCCCATCCACCTTAGAGGACAATTTGCTTTGTTCAGCACACAGCCATGGAAATCTTGTCCAAAATTGTGCTTTGAGGGGATCCACAAAACCAACCATGCCCAGGCTGTTTAAAAATGGCCAAGAATTAGCAGGTGCTACTTGGATGGAGACTGAGTTGGAAGCAAGATGTTCTCAGAAAAGAAAGAATTAAAAATTACAGCACACGGCATCTACGAAGCTGTCTCGCCCTTCCCTCATGGCGGTGTCAGCTGTAGCACATTTCCTTTTCCCCGAGGTTTGGAAGAGCTCCCAAAAGTTTTCTGAGGGCAACAGTGCTGTTCACTGCCTGCTACTGACTGACCATCTTCACTTCTGAGCAACCAAAAACTACATGTGAACTTAGGGTATTAATATTCCACTAATAAATGTATTTTCACATTAAATGAACATTCACTTTAAATCAGCTTATAAGTGATTTAAAAATGGAAAAGAAGTAAACTGCTTTAGGCTTACAAGGACTGTAACATAGAAGGGACACATTTTCATCAAACGATTCTCTGTATGGAGAGGAAGGCTAGTCGGGTTGTGAGATAGTATCTCATTTAGCAAAAATACACTAACTAACAAGGCTAGTTTCCTTCCTGATGAATGACCTGGACTAATCCAGAGCCTTCCTCCAGTGGTTCATTAAATAAATACCAGAGAACTTGAATTTTGCTCTTTGTACCGCAGATGTCTTAGGCCACCAGAGCAGGAAGAGTAATGGACTGTGCAAGTATTTCCGCTAGAAACCTGAATGTCTCCCCTTTCATAGAAAAAAAAATTGCATCAGTCATGTTTCTCTGTCAACCACTGGATTCATTTGTCCTCCTTCCATCGCAGTTGCACAACAGTGTGGGTATGGGTTATAAAAATGTTAGTACTCCGCGTTTTGCCCAGTATGCACCTTTTGTGGACCTTCAGGAAACATCCCTTCCCTTTACTGAAGTCTTAACTGCACTGCACCTTTCCTGACGGTTAGTCTTCCCAGTGAACTTGCTTGGCTAGAGCGTGAGCCAAGAGCTGAGTGTGTTTGAGTGAGTCTTGGGGGTGTGGTCAGGGGCAGACTGATTCTGGTCCTTTCTTTTGTCTTTGTTTTCCTCCTCTTACTCTTCCGTGAGGTTTCTACCTTGAACTAAGTGCTGAAACCTTGAATCTGTGAGCTAAACTAAACCTCACTTGCTTTATATTGCAAACCTCAGGTAGTTTGATCCAACAATGGCAGAGTGACCAGTACACACTTACTATCAAGGCTTCACTTTCAGAGTCGCTGTATGTTTTCTGGTTGTTGACCTTAGAAGCTTCCCACATAAGATCTTGGGCTTAGAATTTGTTCAGCTGTAATTGGACTTCTTTGGTTTTCTCATGTTACGTTTATACCTGTGAGGTTAACAGGACCAGAGTCCTGCTGGCTCCAAATAATTGTTTTTCAATATGTAATTTAAACTTATTATCAGCATGTGTGTCACTTCCCCTCTTGAATTATAAGTCTATAAATGCATGAGAATTTGCAATTTTAAATCACTGTAGAGCTGCCAATTAAACTTTGTGTTTTGGGTCAGAATACAGATAGGATATAGTCTGCTAACAATCCTTAATAGGATGGCAATGCGAATTCAGGCCTCAAAGCAGCGATGCCTCATCCTCGCCCCCAGCCACCTGGGTGATGTATGTGCATCAAGCATGCGGCCTCTCTTTATCGTAGTCTCCCAGAAAATGAATGCTTTATTGAGCAACTTAATTAAAAACAAAACCAAAAGTAGTCCTGAGGTGGTTTTTGCTTTCTTTTGTTTTTGAATTGCAAGGCTGATAATGCTGTGCGCATGTTTATCTGTGGTGAGTAGATACTAAGAACACACTGTAGGTGTCCACATGTGCATTGTTAAAGCTTGTTTTCAGCTGGCTGACTGGCTTCCTGACAGACATGATGCTGTCAATAAATTTATGGGTTCAATATGCACCATTCCAAGTCACTTCAAAGCTAAACAGTAATGGGCTGATGATTTTCGAAATTATTGGTGACAATATTGTACTTAAAAATGTATTATATAGGGGAAGGAAGCAGCCGATTGGAACTTTATCCTGCAGGTGTGGAGAATGATTACATTTGAGTAAAGGTTTAAATAATGGTCTCCTCCTGCTTTGAACTCCTGTGTCTGCTCTGCTTGCCTCTTCCTGAAGAACTTCCAGAGATTCTCTTCTCTGTAGCCCAGGCGACAAAAACACAGTGAGTGCTGTGGCCAGATGCCACCCAGGGGAAAGCAAACGTGCCCTCTTCTGCCTTAGTCATTAGGTCAGGCCCTTCTGCCTCATCCCCAAAGTCAAAATGACCACGAAAGATCAGCATTATCAGTCGATTGGTAACAGCATGACTGAGGCGCCCTTGAAGGGGGCTCCCAGAACTGCTTCAGGAAGTGGCAAGAATAATGGGTAAGTACATCGGAAGTGAGAGTACTTAATGTTTTTGTGTTGTTTACTATAATAAAATTTTCAACAATTTAAATGGTAACTATAATTTTAATCATGCTCTATGATTTCCTTTACATACTTTATTTATCTTTTTATTGTTGTTGTTTTGTTTTCTGAGACAGAGTCTCACTGTGTAGTTCAGGTAGGCTCTGGACTTGAGGGTGACCTTCCTGCCTCAGCTGCCCAAGTGCTGGGATTACTGGTGTGTGCCACCATGCCTGGCCTTTTTAAAATTTCTTTTTCTTTTTTCTTCCGGGATAGAAGGATCAGAAATCAATTCTTGTTTGATCTGGGCAACATTTAACATTCAAAAACCCTTTTTAAAGAAAATGTTAATACCACTGAAAACTTTTAATTGGCAAAAAATAATTGAAAGTTTGTCCTGTAGATGCTGGCAAGACCGTATCATTTTTTATTTAATTGTCACACTCTGATTTCATGCCACAGTGCACAGGGCGTGGTGCATCCACTTCATGGGCCTATTTATCTCTCACACAACAGGAATGGCCCAAAGGCATCTTTGGCTTGGCTAATCATCTGAGCAATTGGAAAATCTTTAGTTCTGCTGGTGCCTGAATAACCTCAGGGCCCAGATGCTCTGTTTGTGTCTTCCAGCAGTGCAGAGAATTACTCCTCTAGCCTTTTCTGTGGTTTCCATTTGTGAAGCCAGTCACCCAACTAGGACCAAATAGAAAGGTAATTAAAAAGTAAAATCCCATGGCAGGATTTGGCTTTGTTCTTTACTTGCACTGTGGATTGAGTTAAGATCCTAACTGCCTCCATGCTGGTAGAGAGCTCAGTTAATTCATAGAGCTGCTTTTGGGGATGAGGTTTCCATTCTCCTTAACCCCCCTGCCCTAAGCACTGGTCAGAATAGGGAAGGACAGCGTGACACTGTATCCCGAGTGGAGCGCAGAGCTGGCCCTCGTGCGTGTTTCCCTTCTGCCCAAGGACTTAAATGTCCAGTTATCCCTTGAAGACATCTGCAGCATTGCTGGTTAGCATCAGGGTCCTGGGATTAGACAGTGACCGGTCTCATTAGTTTGTGAGCATCTGAATACACAGAGAACTCTTAATACATTGGGAATATATTTACATTTGATCTTCATGTAGACTTTTTGTAACCTTGGGTTTGCTTGTACAGTGACTGTTAAATTCTCAGTCTATCTCATTATAGAAGCTAGCATTCTTCATGGTAATAATGACATGTAGATAAATACTGTATTATTCTAGTAACACTTAAAGAGGAAAGCAAACATACCAAGCATCTCCTGAAAGCAATGTTGTTTTTTGAAGACTGGAGTCTCTGAAGCTGCTAATGAGATATGGAAGGGGCATTTTGTAAAAGTGACAAGTATTTTAATCAAAAAGGTCATGCATGTCAGCTAGCATTATTGTTTCCTGAAGAGGCTTAACTCTGCCCAAGTCAGTGAGAATTAAGATTTCAATTAAACATTATTAATGGCTAAGATACAAGGTTAGGAAGGTAGAAGTTTAAAACATGGCTAAAAATTCATCTTGATTCACTGGTATCATGGCTAAGTATTCTCTAAATGCCAAAGGTTTATGGCATATCACTAATGCCCTAGAGTAATAACACATTAGAATTCACAAAACCAGAGACAGTCAGAAGCTGGGACAGATTTGAGATCTGAATGCTAAAATAAACTTCTTCTCTTTGAGGAGCAAAGACTTTGGAATGATAGATATGAGTGGAGAGGGTGTTTCCTTTAATGATAAAGGCCCTGTATCGTGAGTCTGATGATATGTACTCAAATGTTTTAATTTAACCAGGGCTACAGAGATACTGTCATTTATTAGTGGGCATTGTACCTGGACTAGAATAGGACCGATTGTTTAGAGAACTGTTCTAAGCAGAATAAAAGAACATTTCTCATGACATTGTTGTCCATCTGCATAGCCAATAAGGTTTAATTCTAGCACAGATCTTCAGTGAAAGCAGAATTTCTTGTCATTCTGCTAGTTCCTCTGCTTGTAGTAACTTTGTCACCATCACATATGGAAACCACAAAGAATGCCCTGGGACTGGGAGAGGTGCTCCACAGTGACATCTGTGGAATTCCATCTCCGCACACGCTTCTCACAGTGTTTGACCAGTGTGTGCTCAAATTGCAGAATGAATAAAGTGACAGGAAGTTGAAATAATTGTGCACATTTGATTTATTGTTAAGCCAGCCTTGAATGTGCAGAGAGTACTGAGCTAGACGAAGAGCCCTAAAATATCACAGTTCTCCTGAGATGTGAGTGGGAATGGGAGGGAGACCAGGAGAAGGAGCGGAAGGTGGGGAGAAAGGTTTAAGGACTCAGAATCAGTGAATAGGTCTGTTAATATTTGTTATGGCTTGGATCTAAAATGTCCCCCACAACTCTGGTGTTCAAGCATACATAATCATCAGGACCCTGGGGGAATGGGGTGGAGGGTATATTCTTGTCCCAGGTTCCTCTCTTCTCTCTTTGAGGTAACTGTGGGGTGAACATCTTTGCTCTACACATCCACCATGCCATTTCCACTTGGGGCCAAATAATCATGGCCTGAATCCCTTGAAACTGTGTGGCCAGAAGCTATCTCTCTTCCCTTGAGTTGTGGGTGTTGAGTATTTTTTCCCAGCAGCAGAAAAGTAAGACAAAAAAATCGGTGCTAGAAATGGGATCCCTGCTGTGACTGTAGCTGACTGTGTGGTTGAGAAACCTTTACAAACGATTTGTAAAAGAGATTTGGAAACATTTGGAGATGCAACCTAGAGCAGGTGCAACCTAAAATGCTGTGAGTGACGTTTAATGTGTGATACTTGTCAGTGCACAGACAGGGAGGCTGAGAAGAGTGGGCCCAGGAAAGGCCAGAGGTTCGTCCTGGAAACAGTGACTCCACTGGCAGATGGACCAGAGGCCATATGTATTATACTCTGGCAGAATTTTCAATTTTGCCTACATCCTGAAACTTTGTGAAAGACTGAGATTAAGGGCAGGAGACTCATTAATCTTGGAGGAAGTTTCAAGGCATCCAGTATTGCAGGTATGACGTGGAGTAGATACTGCTGGCTCCTTCCAGCCAGATTTTCAGGGAGAATCATGAGCTCACTGCAAAGTAGAGTGGGCTAATGTGAAGCTTGGCCAGAAAGGAAACACCCCTAAAAGGGGGGCAGAAAACAGTGTGGTTGCTGAAAAGATTAACATTAAAAAGAAGCTGAGTACTTTGCATCATAGAAATAAAGAAGACTTACATGTGTCCCAGGAATCAGCAAACCTCTGGATTTCTCAGGGTCAAGGATGCAAAGCTGGAAGGCTTTGATTTGAAAAGGGAGTGTCTCATTCCCCTGCTCTCAAGAAGGCCCACTTCAGAAATTGTTTCCCCATAATGAATTTCACAGTCCTCAGCCAACCATGCTTTAAGAGGCTGCTGCCGCCATGGTGGAAGGGAGCCAAGCGAGTGCTGGAGCCGCAGCGGATTTTGTTACCATCCATATGCTGGTGTTGTAGGCATGCACAATGCAGGAGTTATGGGGAAAAGGAAGATTCTGTCCGGAATTCAGAAGAAGGCTTGGGGTAACAGGCAGTGAGCCTCTGACAGTGTAGTGTGCAAAGCTGTGAGAAGGAAGCCATTGTGTAGGGCAGGCTCCAGGAAGATGGAGAAGCCAAGAATGTGAAATGTCCTAGGAAAACCTCAGGCAGTGAGTGGAGTCGGCCCAAGAGAGAAACCACGTGGACCAGAACCAACAAGGCTACAGTGATGGGGCTGCCCGGGCACTGTGGAGCCCACCTTACCACGGCCTCCTCAGTGCTGGACACAGAGCTACAGAATTTAGTATTTGCCCAGGAGGGTTCAGTTTTAATTTGATCTGATTCCTTTCTATCCCCTGTTTCTTTCTTTTGGAGTAGGAATGTTTACCTTATGCCATTGTGGATCGGAAGTATTTAACTTCCTGTTTGATTTTTACAGCAGTTCATAGCTAAGATTTTGGCTGGGGTCTCAGAGGAGACTTTGGATTGGACTTTTCAGCAGTGCTAGAACTATTAAGCTCTTGGCCACTGTTAGAAATGGCTCAGTGTGTTTTATGTGGTGAGATGGATATGAGTGTTTTGGCAGGCAGGGCTGGGATGTTACAGCTGTTAACTAAAATGTCCCTGGAGAGTCTCCTGTTTGGAGGTAGAGTCGACTCATACCTGGTACTCCTTGGGAGCACAGATGAAAGGGTGCATTCCTGTCCCTGCTGTGTTCTTCTCTATTTCCTGTCTGCCATGAGTAAACAGTGTTCCTCTGCAATGCTATTCCACCACGATTTCTCTGCTCTGGATCCAAACAACCATGGACTGCATCCAGTGAAACTGTGAGCCAAAATGAATTTCTCCTCCTTTGCATGTGGCGTCAAGAGTTAGGAAAAATGACTGAGTGTTTATTGAAGCTAGTAAGTTTCTGAGTTACTTAGAAGTACTGCACTGTTTTAAAATAGGAGGGTCAAATTAAAGTGATATAAGAATTTTACAAGCTGGAAACATTTTATTCTTTTTAAATTAACAAAATCATTAATGTTCTAGAAACCTATATTTATTTTTAGAAAAAGTACCCAGACACCTGTCTACCAGTGTCCTGACATTTGTAATGGCACTGGATTTGACCCGTGGGATGGAAATGTAAGGACACATGATGGTAGACCCTGTGGACCTTCAAAGGAATGGACAGCCTAGGAATTTCTGGACTGTAAACTTGGGTCTTGGGTTAATATTGTTTTTGTCACTTTGAGACTAAAATGGATATTGTAGTAGACTGAATATTCTGTAGACAAACACAGAGGATAAGGTTTCTTATTCTGAAGGTATCTGAGAAGGATGTATTCAGGAGATTTTAGGCTTGGTGTGAAGGAGAGATACAACTTCAAGGGTTTAAATGGGAGGCAGTTGGGTTACGATGGTTTGGTTTGTGAGCTCTGTGTGAAGAAAGGTGGGAAGAGTGCCCTTCCCATTTTATTTGAGCCTCTATGTGACTCAGTCCATATGGGAGTAGTCCAGAGGTGGAAATGTAGAACCATAACAATGATAGGATTTTAAGGGTGCACAGTAAACTGAAGGGTTTGAATATCATTAGTAAATAGTGGAGTTCCCTAAATACATTTTTAAAAACAGTGTTGACTATTAGTTTAAGAAGGATACTGCCTATGAAAGACAGACTTGATGGCACAAGTTTGAGAGATGAGAACAGTGGTCAGATGGTAGAAAATGTTGGAAGCTGCTGCAGTAACCCAGGAAAAAATTTGAAGTCCTGATCAGAGGTTATCAATACCGAAATGCTGTGAAACAGCTTATTTGGGGCTGAAGTTATCCACATGCCGTGTGAACATCCCTGCTTCTCACCTTCCTCTTCTCTCCCATTCCTTCTCTTTCGTTCCTTCTAGTTTTTCCCTTTTTTCCATCAGTTTTGCTTTATACATTTTTATTCATTGCTTGGCATGTACCAGGGTTTGGGACCAGAGCAGAGAGTGGATGGAAGATAATACCAGAAAACTGAGCTTGGCTCAGTTGTAGGTCTATTAACTATGACAGGAAAAGGAACAGTCTTGCATCAAAGAATGAAATCACTTTGAATTTGGATGGATTGGTTTTGAAATGGCTTTGGGGCTTTCCCATTGCGATGTCCATCAGAGAGCTGAAAGGTCTCTGGAACGTTCCTGTGATGGTGTCTGAAAGCATCAGGCTGTCTGATGAGCCGTAAGCGCCTATCACGGGGAGGGCACATAGATCAGTCAGATGGCCTTGGGTCAGCTGTACGTGGGTGGAATCTGGCGAGAGCTTAGTAGCTGTCCTGAACCAAGAGGATACAGTAACCTTCCCAGTGTCTAATTCTATGCGCACAGGTGTGTGTGCAGGAGAGAGAGGGAGCAGGACCCCAATTTCTGTTTCCTAAGTATTTTTATATCTATTGCTGTTTTCCCATCTCACCAATCTTAAATTCTTAACTTCCAAAGTAGGTGATACCTTGGCTATTATAATCTACTAAACCTTTCTACTTCCTAGGAAGAAATAAGGTCACTCTAAGATCATAACAGAAATTCTCCAACTTGTAGTGTGAAGGCTCGAGTTATATTATTATCATCATTATTATTTGGTAATGCACTTTTTTCTTTTTCTGACTTGTTTTTATTAGTACATTTGTGCAGTACATAATGATTACATTCATTTTGGCACTACTACATGTACATAAGGTGTCTTAATTCTTTTTACTTCTTTTTCTTCTCCTCTCTTTCCTTCTCTTGTTATTTTTATTATCACTGCTGTTGCTGATGTTCATATTAATTCTTTATTTCCTGCTTTTTAAAATAGTAATTATATTCAGATTTTTACATATACTTCTGTAGACATTTAAGGCCTTGGGAATTGTGTAAAATGGTGTACTATTTATAATTTTGGATTCATAGAGATAAAACTTACATGTGATTGCAAAAATGGAACTTTGCCCTCCACTGTAAAATTGAAGAGAAAAAAATGAAATTGGACCTATCTTGTTATTCTTGTATACTTGTTCACTGCCTGCTTCTTACCACAAATCTGGTCCTACATCTTATGAAGTTTTGCTACGTATCAGTTTAAGTTGAGTGAATGTAAATCCCCTAGAGTTTTTACTATTATTGAGTTCTCTTTCATTTGATAGGTTAATTAAAGTTTAAAGTTTTGACCTAAGGAACTGTTTTTCAGTTTCTAGTTTTGTGATACAGCAAATTGTTCTTTAGAAAGTCATTCATAGCAATTAATACATGTTTTGATTAAGATAATCATAAATGACTTTATAATAGCAAAATACTTAGAATAGTATTCAAGGGCCGGATTTAGCTCAGTGGCGTAAGCATCTGCCTGGCAAGCACAAGGTCATGAGTTCAATCTCGGTACAAAAAAAAAAAAAAAAAAAAATTTAGTCAGAAAGATAAAACAGAAACCACCCTTCCAATGGGAGTATAAATTAGAAAAAATTCTGGAGGAAAACCTAGTAAAATGTGTCAAAGTGGAAATCATGAATCATCTGTCTCTACCTTCCACCTGAAGGGTGCTAAGTAAATTAAGGGCGAGAAGAGCAGATCGGTATGGACTGGGGTCTCGGGTGCCTCCTGGGAGGTCACTGTATCGGTGTCACTGCTTGATGCCATCGGCTGCACGTTTGAAAACCAGAATGCTGTGAAGTCACAGATGCTATCGCTAGAGATACCCTGGCCGGAAAGAGGCACGGTCCACTGGTGAGAGGAGACAAGCGCAGGAACCACGGTGGGATTCCACTGATGAACGCAGTGTGCACCTCCAGTGCCTGGGAGGCCTGGTCACCCTGGTCACCGTGCTCACCCTGGTCACCGCGCTCACCCTGTCGGCCTTCTTTCAACCGTGAGGCGTCTGTTGAGGCCCACTTGGCACCCAGCACCCGCCCAGGAGCCCATGAGACGGCTGCCGCCCGTGCTGCGTGCTGCCGTGTGCGCGCGTGGGTCCAGTGGACCGGGCAGGGGCTGCACGTGGGTGGGGTATCCCTCCTCCGGACATCCGGGGAAACACTTCTGAGAATTTTCCAGTGAGAACAGAAGCTAGGAAACAGTTATGCAGTGCTGAAAGAATAGCAGGTGTGGAAACCAAGCGTCGGGAGGAGCTGAGGAGCTCTGAAGGGGGGGAATGTCCGTATAAATGCACGTGGGGGTGAGGGCTCTCCTTACCTTTTCGGTTGGGAATATGCAAGCAAATTTACTTTCAAATGTCTACATTTTGCTTTTTTGTTAAGGAAGATATTGCCCCTAATCTGTAAATAATGAGAGCACCAGCTAAATTTATCTCAAGCTGACAAAAATAAGTAAACATTTTACATAAACTACAGAAACATAATGAGAAAAAACAATAGGAATTGAAAATAGTCCAGTTGAAGCCTAATTCAAAAGGATAATATCGAGGATAACATTACACATTAAGGTAAATTAAAAGAGAGAACAGAAACGATGATTTTAGAAAATGAGCATACTATTTTTAAATAAGGTATTAAAGAAACGTTAAGTAAAGTAACAGTGCAAAACTTTTAAAATTACTGTTCTATTTCAGGAGTTCACGGGAATATGTTTACCTGTTTGCACAGCTGGGAACCATTTAGGGGAATTCTAGAATTCTTTTCAGCTTCTGCTCTTTGTCTTGGTTGCTCATCTACATACTTTGGGAAGAAACCAAGGAACCCCCCCCCCCCAATTCTTTCCTCAATGTTAAACCAAAGGCTACGTCACTCACATGGACAGTGTTAAAGAAGGAAGACAAGAAGGAGGAGTGAGAGGTCTCCTCTGATGTGTAGCTTGGTGGTCAGGGCTGGTGGGACTAACACAGAAGAGATTTAGTGACAGTGTAATGGAATCTCTGCTGGGGGAAGTTTAGCTATGTGGAGGAGGAGTCAGTGATATGAAGTTGAGATGCTAACTGCATGGAAGGTAGAGTTAAATTCACAACTCTCTGTTGGGGTCTGTGTCTAGATCCCCAGCCCCACAAATGGGTGCATGGCGAAGGCCCAGTGGAATGAGACAAGCAGCATGGTCTTCAGGGATCCAGGAGGACTAAAATCCTCTGCGGAGTGCGTATCTCTGCTAGTCGACTGGCCAACTGACCCTGGGCAGCCCGTATTTAATCAGAACAAGGAAGGAGTTGAGTGGACAATGAAGGAAACCTGAGCAGGATCTTGGGCGGGGTTCAAGGACCCCTCAGAAAAACAGACAATGCTATTTAAGGAAAACTATCCAGAAAGTCTCCAGGTGGCTTCCACTGTGGCCTGTCTTGACCCCAGAGGTGTCTCCTGGTTCTCAGTTCAGCCATGCCCAGCCGTGCCACACAACTTCCCTGCACGTGTATTTAGCTTTAATGACTCCACAAACCTTCAGTTTTGTCATCTGGAATGAAGATGTAACTAATGCATCATGATGTGGCAGTGAGGTGACATTATGTTTATGCAAATAAAATGCATAGTGCGTAGCTCCCGCGTCATTCAAAGGCTTGGTGAGGAGGGTACAATGAAGCAGAACATCTGTCTAATTTGTCAAATGTCACATAGATTTAGTCTTTGGTTTCCACCAAGTTAACATCTTTAGTGCACTTTAGTTCACCATACAGAGCACAATCATTTAGTGTAGACGTTGTTGTGGGGAGTGCAGTGGTTATTCTTGGGTGTCACCCTGACTGGATTCAGAGACACCTAGAAAACTGGCAAAGGGAAAATTCAGCCAAGCACTGACTCAAGCCACACCTGCTGTCACTTAACTAACCCACTGTGAGCCATGATGAGTTGACTTTTGGATGTTTTAAGAAATTTTTGATGTGCTATAAGGTGTGGGTTTTTTGCAGGGGCATCCAGTTGTTTCAGTGTATTTATTGAGGGTATAATCCTTTCTCCACTTAATTGCTTTTGCAACTTTGCCAAGAATCAATTGTCTATATGTAGGTATCTATTTTGGGACCTTATATTGGTACTTTGGTGGTTTGTCTATCTTGCTGTCAATGCCTTTTTGCCATGATTGGTGTAACTTTGTGATAAGTCATGGGATTGAGGAGGGTTGGAGCTCTGACTTTGTTCCTTTATTAAAGTTGTTTAGATAAAAAAATAAAATAAAATAAAATTCCCTTGGAGGGGAAGAAAATTGGCAAAGTGCACTTCAGAGGGTACATGTTGGGGTATTTCCGGAGACCATTTGCACATGTGTTACCGAATTTAGCTCGGAGGGCTAAAATCAAGGAATCTTCTGGACCAGACAGTCTTCTAGAGGTCAAGGGCCTCTTCTAAGCTTACATGATCTTTGCAGACTTCAGCTCCTTGCAGTTTTGGTGCTATGGTTCTTGTTTACCTGCTGCCTGTCACTTGGGGCCAATCTCAGCTTTCGGTAAGACCTGCGTCCCAGGCCATAGGCTACCCGCATCTTCACAGCCAGTGATAAAGAATTTCCTTTCCTCGCCTCTCACGATTGTGTGAGGCCCACTGAAGATAACTACATGCTCTTAGAGCATCACTGTTAGGTAACCTAACACAGGAGTCCTGACCCTTCCTAAGCATGGATATCTCTCACATCAGCCATGGGGATGATTATACAGAAGTGCTGGTCACAGAGGGTCATCTTGGAATTCTGCCTTCTCTAGCATGTAAGAATGAGGAGTGGATGACATTGCAGGTTAAAGTGTTTAACCATGTTGTGACTTTATGTGTTGCTTTTTATTTGGTCTGATAATTAAAGATATTGATTGGCAATGAAAGGTAAGTCTTGATTCATTGGCTACAGAAAAGTATAGCAAAAAGTATAGAAATTTATCTATTCATAAATCAAAAGTATAAACCCATTTATGATTTTACTGTCCCAGAAAGATTATGTACACTTTTATTTCTTACTTTATTCCTTTTCTTTCTTAATAATAACAAGTTTCTGAAACAGTTTTATCTAATTCTAAATGCTACAAACACAGACCCAAAATAAAACTTTATACAGGAGCTACATTCCACAAGTAAAATTAGCAAAAGTTAATTGCTCTGGGGACGTGAGGAGGCTGCATGGTTGGAGAGAAGAGGGCGGCAGCTGCACCTTCTTCTCGGACTTGGTTGGTTGGAGTGTATCTGTTTCCGCCAGTCCCGTCGATTTCTCACAGAATGTAGAAAGCCTCGGCCTGCAGACTTCTAAAGCTCTAAGCCTGCTAGGCATGTGCTGCTAGAGCCTGCCGCTGTCTTAATTCCTTACCGCTCTTCAAGGCGTGAAGTCGTTCACAGTCAGGAAGCACGGCTTAGGTTTGAACACACGTTCTGCTTCTGAGAGACAGGACCTAGCTCAGGAAGTCGGTTGACTTGCTTTCCAGAAATTATACAGGCAGGAACTAATGGGCATTACTGACCACGCTTTGCCTTGTTGGATAGTACATTCTGACTGAGAGATTCAACCATGGCATTTTGGAGAAGATTCCCCATGTAGTTTGTATGCAAACTGAATTAATTGCTGTAGATATCTGAAATCTCTCTCTGTGTGTATTTGCTGCAAATAGGCACCTATTTGGGCAAAGGTCTTTTATTTAAGGGTGTTCAATTTAGATCTACTGTGTGCTTTATTATAAGGACACTTTGGAAAGGAATGAACCCAGAGGAGTGTAATATAACATTACCATTGTGCTAGCATGTGGTACACTTTAAACTGGAGTGTGTGTGTTCTTGGGGTTAGATGAAAATTTCCTCCCAAGCTGACAGCATGGGACAGCGAGGGAGAGGATGGCTTGGTTGTAAGACTGACAAACTGGAATGGCTCTGTTAAGCAGGTAACAAATCCATTTGGAAGTCAGGTATTTTACGGTTCTCTATTTTAAGCAAAATTGCAGAGGGACTTAATTGAGTTGTCAGCCAATATATGATTAAAATAATTTTGATGAAAGATTACTGACATTTGCCCTATCACTGAGATGGAATTCAAGGACTTGAGTGACATTTTTATAATGAAAGGAGTTTCTTTCATTTTCATCTATTTATGTATGTGAACACAGAATTTCCATAGTTATAGCAATAAAAACAAGACAGAAAAGATGCTGGACCCTGTCTCCTTTTAACAGTCAGCAGTATTCATAGAAGATGTGTAATAGGTACAAAAACCTAAGTTCGTTATTTAACCAAAAGATTATTTTTTGGTAATTGTAATCTTTATTTAATAATCTTTAACCATTTTAAATGTGTAATTTAATAATTCTGCCACTCTAATGATTTTAATCATAATCTAACCTGGAAGAATTTAACATGTCATTTTATAGTCACAAAGAGTTGTTAAAAAAAGTACTGTAAAAACAGGTTTGTGGCAAAAAAAATGGGGAATAAAAATATTTAAGCATAAAATTTATCACATTAATTAAAAATCCAGTCCAGTGGAAATACACCTTCAAAGGGAAATAGTGCTGGAGTAAAATTCCCACCTATTTATAAGATCTTGCTTATATAGTTTTCAACAGTATTTGGATTACTGTGGATTCATTAAACAGAATCATAATGGTTTCATTCCAAAATACCTGAAGTTTTAGTATGCTTTATCTTATCTCCTTTGGTATTTAGACTTATGAAAAAGTTAAATGCCAACCTTTGTTCGAGGCATAATTTTTTTGTAATATTAAGAGTTAGCAAGAAAGCGGGGTTCTAGGGTGGTGGTGGTGGCTTTTTCAGTGCTGCCCTAGGAAGACTGGAACAGGCTCTGGTGCTCTTTCTGACATTAACAGTAGCTTTCTTCCTCTCAATGGCTGTGTGCCCCTTTACCATCCTAAACATGTGATAATATGTGTGCCTTCGGTGTAGACTCAGAAGCTGGACCACACCACTTTTATGTAGAGGGATAACTTAGAGACATTGCAGGTTTGACTCCCCATCACTGCAGTAATGCGTATTTCCCATCAGAACCTGCTGTAGTAAGCTTTTGTTTTCCCAGGGCATCTATGTGACCATTAATCACTGTGTGTCACTAGAATGGATGAAGAAATGCTTGGGAAAATAGTGTAGAACAGTCCATTTGACATGCAGGCCTAGGGTTCAGGGCCCACCTCAGATTTGCACAGCACCAACCAATAGGCTTCTGGACTAGATGGGATAAAAGGAGAAAGAAGAAAGTATCCCATTTTTGGGAGAACTTCAGTCTTTGCTAGTAGCTTTGGATGTCAGTCTTCAGGTTCTTTAGCTTCCAATGCAGATGCGCACTGGCACCTCTGCAGTGAGCTTCCAGGCCTTCAGCCTTGGCCTGGTGCTGCACCTTTGCTCTACAGCTGCTGCTGCTCGGGCTGACCACTGCTGCATCCTGTGTCTCTGCAGTTCACACGTGGCCCCTGTGGACTCTGCTGCCTTCGAATGTGTAATTCTGCCTAATAAATCCCCTTCTATAATAAGCCATACATTGTCTATTGATATTATTTCTTTAGAGAACCCTAACAAGTACAGATTTTGGTACCAAGAGTGAGGTTATTGTTGTGAGTGTACATGTCCAAGTGCATTAGGAGCCCTTGGAACAGGTTTGTTGCAGGAGTTTGAAAAGTTTTGAAGATTTAGGCTAGAGAAGCTTCAGACTACTGTAGAAATCCTTGATGGGTGATTTTCACCACACTTTAGAAGACCAGAATGCTGATATGAATATGTATGATAAAACAGGTTCTTGGGGTTTCAAGGAGGAACAAGAATTCCATTGACATTTGGACTACAGGGTATGTGTGTTAAATTTTGCTGAAGCTTTCTCTATATTTTGCCTATGTTTTGAGTCTTTTCAGGAGACCAAGACTAAGGGTTGTGGAGCAATTAATCTGGTGGAGAAAATTTCAAAATAGTACAACATTCACTATGTGGCAATCATAATGCTAGATTCTGTTAGACAGATTTATAATCAGAATCAGGAAGAAGAGAGAATTTCAAAATACTTAAATTTTGGCTCACAAAGAATCATGTGCACAATGGAGGCCAAAGAAGGTATGGCTGCTAGAGATCAGAACAGCATAAAAGTTTAAAAAGCAAGAAGTCTGTATAACAACAAGAATAAAAATATACTTTCAAGCATCTCTGGAATCATTAAGAACCTATCCATCTTAGTTACTTTTTTCTCTACTTGTTGAGACAAAATACCTGATGCCCAAAGTTAGGAGAGGGAAGGTTTATTTCTTACAGGTTGAAAATTTCAGTCCACACTCAGTTGGCTCCAAGGCAAAATGACATGGCTGAGGGGCAGTGGTTTATGACACCCCTGCTGCAAAGCATGAACAGCAAAAGAGAGAAAGGCACACTTTCTTCCCCCATTATGCTGTATGCTGACTCCACCCCTGGGTGGGTGTAGCACTCATACCACCAATCTGAGTGCTAGACAACAAACCAATCACAAAGACTAGATTTGGCCACGTCCATGATTGCATGAGGCTTGGCCAGGACCGGGAGTGAGTGGAGTGGGGGTGGGGCATTTGAACATAAGCCATTACACCACCACAGCCTTTATGGTTCAAAAGTGTAAACTATTCATTTGAGGAGAGTCCCTGGAAACCAGGCTCAAAAAAAAAAAATTGGTTCCCTGGGAGTCATTTCACTGTCCTCAGCCCCCTACATAGTCAGAGAATGCTGCAGACATGATCCAAGGGGACCTAGATACTGCTGACAAATGACATTGGGTTTGTCAATGTGATGCTTGTTTTACTGGCATAAAGAATGCAAGACTGGTAGGCAAAGGAAGGATTCCACTCAGATTTTAAAGGAAGGCCTGGGTAGCAGGCAAGGAGCTCCCAAGAAGGCAGTAAGTGAAGCTGTTAGAATGAAAGCAACGGTGCAGTAGAAATCCTAGGGGGCACCAGTAGCTTAGGATATCTTTCGTGGATAGCTACAGACCATGAGTGAAGCCAGCCTGAGAGAAAGGCCCTGTGGGCTGCACCTGTCAAAGTCATGAGGATAGGGCCACCCAAACCCTTGGTAACCCAATTTTATCACCATATGTCCTGGACGTCAGATATGGAGCCACAGGCTTAATAGTTGCTCTACTAGTCTTTGATCTTCCTTTAAGCATGTTTTTTTTGTCTATTTCCTTATTACACTAAGGTCTCAACTCACAAACATTTGAGTTGTGAATTTTAACAGGTGTATTGTGTAAGATTCACTATCAGATTATGGATAAGTCTGACAGCAGTATTGTGTAAGACTTACTTGTCAGATTATGAACAAATCTGATGTAGTTAAGAACATTCTCCCAGGACAAAACTCGCTTACAAGTCAGGGATTTCCTGTGCTGTCTTTTGCAATGATAATGTTTACTCTGTGCCATTCTACCTTGGAGTTACACAAGTTGCATTTGATTTTTGCAGAGGTTCCACACCTAAGAGTTTGGCCTTAGTCTCAGAAAAGTCTTGCACTTGAACTTTTGAAAAAAGTTGAACATATTGAGTATTTGGGGAAGTGATTGTTGAATTTCTGGTTACTTAGAATAGTTTTATTGTTATGTGCTATTTTCTTTATTTGGTGACTAAGTATGGTTTAAGATGATGTGTTCGGGTGTAAAGTTGACATGGGGTGTACTATGACTGCTACTCCTGATATGTAAACTTCACTGGATTTAGAAATGCTAAGGAGATTAGTGCAGAATACTCCTGGGTGTGTACGGATGGGTCATGGGGATGTAATCCCAGGTGTTCTATGATGTCTGGCTTTTCATCTCTAGTGCTCTCTTTGCTCCACTCTCTGACCACTATGAATTAAGCAGCTTTGCTCCACTGTGCCATCCCATAATCATGTTCTACCTCAGACCCTACTGAAGGTGAACAGAATTCTCCCAGCCTGTGAGCTAAATTAAACTCCTTCTTTAAATTATAGATGTCAAATATAGTGTCCTAGCAACAGAAAAGCTAGTGTGATATGCAACTTGTGTTCACACATTTTTGACTGGTCGGGGTGGTGGAAATTTCTTAAAATGAAGCAATGTGAAGTTGCAGTGTCAATGCACTTTTTTTTCTCATGGTACAATTCCCTGTAAAATTGGAGGCTAAGTGATCGCACTTTATTCAGAGAACTCCTTCGCTGTTGAAATGAGTTCTCTAAATTTCTGCTCCTCCTTTATCAACTATGTGGCCTTTGGAGCAACTTTATGATATTCTATGTCATTTGTAGTCATTTCACCAATGCTGATAACAATATCTTCACAGGGGTACATTTCACCTAAGAAACCACTGTCTGTGTTCCTTGTAAGAGGTGACACTCATCTATTGATATTTTACCTTAAGATTACAATCCATTCTTATTTATTTATTTATTTATTTATTTATCTTTTTGAAACAGGGTTTCACTATTCAGTTCAGATTGGCCTTGAACTTATTTTCAAGGCTGGCCTTGAACTCACAGCGATCCTCCTGCCTCAGCCTCCCAAATGCTGAGATTACAGATGTGCATCACCACGCCCAGTGATTATAGTTTATTTTTACCTTCAGCCTCCACTTTTAATTCTCATTCTCTGTTATTCTCACTGGTTGAAAGTTATTTCCATCACTGGCAAATCCTTCCAAGTCATCCATGAGGGTTGGAATCACCTTCTTCAAAAATTCTGTTAAGACTGACATTTTGACCTCTTCCTACAAATCCTGAATGTTTCTAATGGCATCTAGAATGATAAGTACTTTCCAGAAATTTTCAGTTTCCTTTGCCCAGATCCATAAGAAAAATCACTGTCTATGCCAGCTGCAGCCTAACAAATTGCGTATTTTAAGTAATGACTTGAAACTCAACATTAGTTCTTGCTCCAAAGGCCACATAAAGGAATTGTGTTCACAGGTGTGAAAACAGTGTAATTTCATGTGCGTGTCTATCAAAAGTCTGGGGTAACCAGTTTCATTGTCAGCAATCCACAATATTTGGAGAGGAATCTTTTATTTTGAGCAGTAGTTATCAACAGTGGATTGAAAATGCTCAGTGAACCATGCTATAAACAGATGTGTTGCCTCCAGGAATTCTTGCATTCATAGAGCAGAAACAGCATAGATTTAGTATTTTTAAGGACCCTAGGACTTTTCATAATGGTAAATGAACAATGACTTTAATTTAACGTCATCAGATGTAACCTTTAAGGTAAGAGCCAGCCTGCTTTCAGCAGCTTTGAAGTGAAGCAGCGAGTTTTCCTTTCTAGCTCTCAAAGGGGCAGGACAGGGGGCACCCGCTCTGTCAGAGTCTGGTTCATTCACCCTGAAAACCTGCTGCTGGGTTGGCCACCTTCCTCGGTTACCTCAGCTCTTCCGGACGCTTGCTGCTGCATTGCCTCTATGTTACAGAGACAGCTTATTTTCTTAAACCTCATGAATCAAGTTACACTGGCTTCAGACTTTCCTTCCGCAATTTTCACACCTCTCTCCCTCTTCATAGAACTGAAGAGAGCTAGGGCCTCAGTCTGGATTAGGTTTTGTCTTAGGAAAATGTGGCTGTCTTGATCGTTTATCCAGACAAATAATACTTTCTCCTTATCAGAAGTAAGACTATCTCAGTTTCATATAATTCATAGCTTCCCCTGGATATCACTTTTCATTTCCCTCAGTTTGTTCTCTTTGTATTCACATCTTGGCTAACTGGCTAAAGATATCTAGCTAGTGGCTTATCTTACCTTTTGACATGCTTTCCTTTCTAAACTATATCATTTCCAGTTTTTTTATTTCAAGTGAGTGTTATGCAGTTCCTTCTTTTATTTGAGCACTTAGAAACCAGTTCAGTGTCACGAATTCACCTAGTGTGATACTGCTGTATCTCAGGGAGTGGGGAGGGCTGGAGGGAGGGCAGAAGGAAGAATGACCCTTTGGTGGAACAGTGAGAACACGCACACATTTATGTCTTAAGTTTGTCATCCTACAAGAGTCACTCTTCATGCCACAAGCCAATTACGGTATCACTGAACACTAATCGTGTCACCAGAACATATGCAATAATACTAAAATGTTGGAAATGTGAGAATAACCCAGATGTGGCAGGAGGCATGAGGCAGGCAAGCACAGCTGGAAAAGTGGTGTGAACTCAGGGTTGCTACCACCCACCCATGTACAGTAGCAGAGCAGAGCCTGTAGTCAAAAACCCAGAATTAACGTCTTTCTGATAGTCAGACTCTAAATTATCACATTATCAGCTCACTAACCAAAGTTATCAAAAACATAATGTGAATGTGACAAAGGGTTCCCGCACTCCCTAAGCCCTAAGTCTGCTCCTGTGACCAGATTGTCATCAAAATTGTACTCACCTGGGTATTGGCTACACCTGGAGCAAGCTTTTAATACATCACTAATACAACGCCAAGCTGGTTACAGTGGAAAAACAAACTGGACTTCACATGGTAAAATGCAATATCTCTTCAAATCTAGATATATTCTTTTCCAAAATCATTAACTTTAGATAAATATATTAAATGTTTAGAATGCTTCTGTGCATATATATATATATATATATAACACATATTTTAATTACAAAAGCAAAGCAAATGGTCAAATAATCATAAAAGAGAAATTAAACAAAATTTCATTGTTTTTCATAAAGAACTGAGAGATGAATAGGTGGACTTTCACCAGTTTCGTTTTCTGTAATACTGTGCAGAGCCCCATCATTACTTTGTTGGTAAGCAGTAGCTCATGAGATACTGGTTCCTGCCTTTCCTGAAGGGTTACCCAGCTTAGGAGTCTTCCTGCCAGCTGAACTCAGTGACACGGAGATGGCACTGAAGCGCATGGGCGGAGGGCACTGCGAGAGGATCTCTGAGGCCGTCGGATACCGAGTGGAGGCCAGGGAGGAAGGGAAGTTTGGGAAGCTGTGAGAAGGACAAGCAGAGGTGAAGCGTGTGGAGATTCCACAGGAACCGGATGACTCTATGCCCTGGCACAGGCAGCACTTAATAAAATGATGCCTCGGAGATGCAAGCTGAGATTTAACTTACACATAGATATTTTTTGGGAAAAAAAAATGTAGGGGTTATTTTCCGTGGTCAGTTTTGTACCTTCCGAAGCTTGTGCTTTTAGTGGGCTCAGTGTGTGGCGCTGGAGATGGAGGTGTAGGAGGGGTGGGGTGGGGTGGGGAGGGGTGGGACGGGGCCAGATGGGGGCTGGGGAGGGGCGGGGCTCTTCCCATGACCATGGTTTCCTCCTTGGTTTCCTGTTCTTGTCTCCCAAGACAGTGATGTATGAGAGAGGAAGGGAACGCTGCCCCACATAGAGAAGGAGAGAAATCTCATATATTATACCTGGGAGAAAAAGAAAGAAATGGATAAAATTACAGCCAGTGTTACCTGCTTGGTAGTTGACTCCATTTTCTTAGTATGAAGAGAATTCTGTTTGAAATTAAGGGAAGGGTGAGAAATGCCCAGCGTGGGGGAGCAGAGTGCAGGGAGAGTTCAGGGTTCCGTCGTGAGTGGAAGCAAGTGTGAGATGTTAAACCAATCCGAGGTTTCTTGGGAGAGGAAGGAACACGAAGGTGTGTGTGCACATCCACTCGCACGGCAGGACACACTCACTGAGTTTCAGGTGTTACTCAATCCAATGGTTTTTAAAGAGACCAGCTATAAAACTACGGGAGGGTAATAACAGAAAGCAGACTGATTGCTCTTAGGAACAGAAATCACTTAGAGCTGGTTGCCTGTGGAATTTCTGAGGCTGGCGGAGCCTGGAGTGGGAGACCTCGGGTTGGTGTGGTACAATTAAGGCAGGTTAGGTGGCTGGGGAGCTTCACCTAGAGGTGGGAGCTACTTCCAGACACGTAACCCCCATAATTTCTATAATGCTTATTTTTTTCTGCCTCTAAAACAAGTCACACAGCAAAGCTACTATGAGCCCCTGGTCTTAGTCCTGTTACTTGGAGCTCGGGTCTACCGTTTACTAGCTCTGACGGCCTAGACACAGTGCATAAGCCTTCAATCTGGAAAACAAAGGCACTAATACACCCATCTCACTTTTCCAGAGGATTAAATAGGATATACATAGAAACTGGTATTATTTATATTGCATTATTTGTATCATATTAACCTTCTTAATAGCGTTCTTAAGATGCAAGGGTTCTCACTTATTTTTGTATACATGTTTCTGTTATTGTTACACCATTATGTTTAATTCCCTATAACTAATAAGTGTTAATGTAGTTAGTATAGGAAAAACTTACTTGATACTTATAAACCAATGAAAATGGTAATGTCTATTTAGTTCAATAGTCCAATGCTGACAAAAATGCTCTATAAATTTTAAAGTATTGTAAAACAAATTTAAAAATTCAAATTTGTTTTTTGTTTTTCATGTGGAAAAAGACATTTTTCCTTCATTCTTTCCCTTCCTTTCTTCCTTCCTTGATTCTCTCCATCTGCTTGCTTGCTT